>PVKA01044560.1:0-16097 GCA_004027165.1 Ctenomys sociabilis | reverse complement strand
GCCATGGAAACCATCTGTCCATCAGTCATCCAGGGGATGGCAGTGCGGCAGGGAGCGTGGCCTCAGGAGCCAGGGCTGGGGCTCTGAGCAGGCCACCCACCCAGGGCCCTAACCCTGGGCAGCCGCCAGCACCCTGAGGCAAGTCCACGCCTCCAGGACAGCGATCCCCCCCACCCTTGGCCTACCCTGCCAAGAGCTCTCCAGTCCTGCTCAGCCCTTGGTGCTTGTGACAAGGGGACACAGAGAAGCAAGGTCCCCTCGTGTCCCCCATCACAAACCAGCTGGGGGAGGGTTCACTGATGTGAGGAACAGAACCTCAGAAGTCAGAGACAGTCTCATAGGGCTCTCAGAGGACTGCAGACAGCTCTAGGCTGGGGCAGGAGGCAGGGATGGCTCCTTTCTACAGCAGCATCTTGACTGTGTTGTGTCCCAGGGGGCTTCAGATGCTTCCTCCTCACAGATGGAGACTTGTGAGGCTGCTACTTTGTACAGACCAGAAGCCAGGTCATGGCAGTCACAGAGGAGCCTCTGACATCCCCCTCACTGAGGTCCGCTCAGGACACAGGCTGCTGTGGGAACAACGAGGCCAGGCTGAGGAAGGAGCTGAATCAGGCCTTTCCAGCACTTCACCAAACTCAGCATTTCCTGCCTCTTGGGAGCCTCCCTACACCCTGGGCCTCCTGCAGATCCACCTCAGGCCTTGGCCAGAGTTTAGCCCCAGGGATGCTCCAGGATTAATCCCCTGGGAGTCAGCCTCACGAGGCCTTCAGCTCCAGCTCTGGGCTGAATGACCTATGGTGGCAAAGGGCACAAGAGGTTCCCGGCAACAGCAGTGACAGGCTTTGCTCTGTGAGGTTTCCATAACTACCCCTGCTGCCCAGTTTCCTGGGCTGGGGATGTGGCTCATTCCCTCCTTCTGCAATGACCTCCTGCCCATAGTGACCACGGTGGCCTCGTCAGGGTCCCACTGTAGCTGTCCTGTACCAATAGGTCTTCTGTGTCATCTCAGGAGCTTCTGAGAGTGATTGGGCTGGTGGAGTCACTGTTCCCACTTTACAGAAGAAGCACAACTTTGGAACTAGCTTGAGGTCACTGGGGCTGGGCCTAGAAGGCACTGGGCAAGTGCGGGTTTGCCGGTGGACAGGAAGAGGATGTCGGGCCAGTCAGTGCCTTTGGGTCTGTTCCCTTCACTCTCCAGAAAGGGTTCGGCCCACAGTGAGGCCTGGATCCCTTAGACCCAGAGAGAGGACTGGCTTGGGTACAGAGGACTCTTCCCCCTGACCACTGTTGGAGAAGCTGGTGTCACCGTGCCCCATCTGGCCCACTCCTGCTCTGCCTAATCCTGCAGGGCTGGGGTTTCCTGTGGGGTGCAGGGATCACATGGGTTCAGGGTGCTCAGGGTGCCCCAGCCTGCACCAGGGCTGTGGGTGCTCAGGAATGACCCCCGACCCGGGGACAGGCAGTGGGCACTTATGGAAACTGAAGGCCAGGGTCAGACTCTGAGGAACAATGAAAGCTTTGTGCAGATGCTGAGGGGCAGGGGTGGGAAGCCCGGGAACTTAATTACTGGGTCTGTGAGTGAGCAAATCCAGCAGTGACCCTCGGGGTCAACTTACCGCCAGGCAGCGGGTGCCGGGATAAGGGTCAGCACCTGGAGGCCAAGGACACGGCTGCTGCAGGAGCAGACGGGTCTTGGGCTCAGCTGCTGTCTGGGAGAGTCTTGCTAGGTTCTGCGGGAGGATGGGGACTCTGGGGAGGAGAGAGGTCCACAGTTTCTACATAGCTGAGTTTTTCTTCCTAACATGTAGTAAAACAAGGCATGTCCTCCTATTTATTGGTACATAAAGATTGTGCAGACCCACAGCAGCAGTGAGACAAAGGCATGTTCTTTTCTCCCATGTGGTAGTCTTTGCGTGGATGGTCTGAGGTGCTGGGGTGGCTCTGGGCGGTGTGGCTCGCCCTACTTGGTCTTGTGCTGTGTGACCCAAGGGGTTTGCCTGGTTCACCTGCTTTTTTTTTTTTTTTTTTTTTTTTTGTCTTTTTGAGACAGGGTCTCACTATGCAGTTCAGGCTGGCCTTAAGCTCACTTTGTAGCTCAGGCTGGTCTCGAACTCACAACAATCCTCCTGCCTCCGCCTCCCGAGTGCTGGGATTACAGGCATGCGCCACCATGCCCGGCTCACCTGCTTTAAAGGCATCTCCCCACTCACCACGAAGGGTGGAGACCCAAGGCGTGGGGACCCAGCCTCCACGTACCTTCACACGGAGGGCGTCTGAGAGCTTAGGGCAAGACAGGAAGCTCACTTCCATGCAGGCAGTCGTATAACCAGCAAGGTCAGCATTTCGGTACTGAAGGGCATCGCACCTATGGGGACAAGCCACGGTTCTGTCCTTTTAATATGCTTCTGGAAAGCCCCTTCTTTCCTCCTAGGGCAGCCTCCCGGGTTTTGTACAAGTCAGCTTCTTGGAAAACTGTGCTTTCTGGCATTGATCTGGCAGGGTGGTGGTGGCGCTGAGTGGTTCTGTGGTCATCACGCCCAGCCCTCATGGGCTTCAGTGGGGTACAAACCTGGGGGTCCATCTGGACACCTTCTCCATGCATAGTTACAATGTATGTACATAGCTGTGGGTGTATTGCATACAATGTGCTTGTATTTTCTTTCTTAGGCTAATTTGGGCGATACTATTTGACACTGAGGTGGCTGCTGCCTAGAACCCCAACTTATTCCACAGCAAGACTCACACATATGGATTGAGAGTTCACAGCAATTTTCCCACCCTGTTTCTGAGATATGTAAACTGGTTGTCAAGGCTGGCAAGGGTCCTGTTCAAGGCACAAAGCTGTAAGTGATAGAGCCAGGCCCGCCTTGCTCCTGGGCTCTTGCCAGTGCACCCTGCTAGGCCCTCTTCACACCCATGTTTTCTGTACCCAATTTCCCTTTCTAAGTTAAAGCAATGCACACTCACCGAATCAAACCCCTTATTTGCTTCCTGCCCACCTCTTCCCACAGAGAGCCACGATCCCTCCTTTAGCTGTTTGTGTAAATGTCTCTGAAATCTTGAAAGAGAAAAAAGCCAGTGTTCTCCTCAGGGGTTATTATCTAATGTCAGCTAAGCAGGGTGCTGGCAGTGCTCTGGCTTTGTCTGGATGGCCTCCCCGGGTCAAGGCGCTGTGGCTTTTCAGAGGAGGCTGAAGCCAGAGTTCGTGGGGTTGGTCTTTGGTCCAGTGCTGGGGCTCTGGGTGTGAGGGCTCTACTGCCCCAGAGCAGGTAGCCGCACTCAGCAGGAGGGACGGAAAGAGGCTGCTCTTCTCTTTGCTCTTCCCTCCTCTTTCTTCTTCTCTTCCTCCTCCTCTTCCACCTCCTCTCCCTTCTCTCCTTCTTTCTCTTCCTTTGTTCTTCTCTTCTCCGTCATCCTTCTTGTGTGTGTGTGTGTGTGTGTGTGTGTGTGTGTGTTTGTCTGAGACAGGGTCTCACTCTGCAGTTCAGGCTGGCCTTGAGCTCACTTTGTAGCCCAGGCTGGTCTCGAACTCACAGCGATCCTCCTGGCTCAGCCTCCCAGTGCTGGCATTGTAGGTGTGCGCCACCACGCCCGGCTCTTCCCTCCTCTCTTGCTGCTTTTGGCATCTGCCGTGGGCTCTGGGCCTCTGCCATTCACCATCCTGCCATGGAGCAATGATGGAGTGAAAACCCCACAGCCTGTGAGCTCAGTAACCCTCCTCCTTTAACCTCGGGGGTCAGGTATTTTGTCTCAGCAGCAAGAAAGGTAACTAAGGCAGGTTATGCTCCCTGCCTCCCACCTCCTCCCCATTACTTTCGTGGGTGAACCGCTGTTTTTAATTATATCAGTAGCGGTGCTTATGTCGTGTGACCAGGCCGGTGTTGTTCAAGTCTGTGATAGGGCTGCGTTTCTGTCCTCTCAGGCTTTCTTAGAGTTAGTAACTCCCCTGTTCTTTTTATTCTCAATATTTACAGACAGATTCTTAGTTATTTCCAAGCCTTTCATCATTTAATCCACTCTAATGCTTTCCAAGTGGCCTCAGCCACAGGGTGTGTATTCTACAGTGGAGCCCAGCCTGGGCACACAACACACCCACAACAAATGCATATTAATCTGGAATTTCACAAAACAGTGCTCCTCTTCACCATGAGTGACTCCATTGTTCTGTACTTGGTGCTATTAGTTAATGCTGCAGTGCCGCTTGCATGTGCAGGACTGATTTAGCCTGAGAAGCTGGGCTCCTCTGGCCAGGCCCTGGCTCCCTGGGCCCCGCAGCCTCTGCCCACGGCCCCTTCCATCTCACAGCGCTTGCCTGGGACAAGTGCTGTTAGCTCTCTGCTGCTCCCTGGCTAACCAGCTTCCGGAGAGAGCTCAGTCTTCTCTCTCCACTCATTTTCTGCTTCACATGAGTCACTTTCCAATCCTTCCTTTTTTTATTGTGGAAACCAAACATGTAGCAGATCTCCTGTATTTTATGTTTTCACTGTTGCGAAGTAGGAGGTAGGAGGAAAGGACAGCAGGAAGCAAGCAGGAGAGCAAGTGCGGTGCAGATCCGGTTCTGCGTGGGATCACCGTACCCAGAGCGATGTCAGCCGAGCCCACGCTGGGCCCTCTCCAGACCTTGGGCCGGAGCAGCTGCTGTGGCTCTGGAGCAGAGCTTCTCACCCTCAGCTCCAGGGACATTTTGGGAGTCTGTTTTGGGAATTGTCCTGTGCGGGGTAGGAGGTTTAAGCTACGTCCTTGACCCCGAGCCCTATTGCCAGTAGCCCCCAGCCCCAGAGCTGTGGCAACCAAAAGGGTCTCCCGACCTCACCAAGTATCCCCTGGGGAGAAGCAAAGTCGCCCCCGTGGGCTCTCAAGGGTTGGCCCGGCCTGTGCCTGCAGTGGGTGGCGTCGTGGCAGACTGAGCATGCGTCAGGTGGAGCTGTATCTGGTTAATCACATCTTCAAGCAGCTACTCTGGATTGTCACTATCTGACACCTGTGATTTAGTTGGTTATGTGACAGATGACACAAGCCGAGGGCCGCCCAGGTCAGCCCTGCACACTCACTGCCAGGCTGAGGGCGGGCTTTGCCTCCGCTGAGTTATTAAAGACTCTGATGCCTCAGGGCTGGCTTTGCAACTGCTAAGGACTCCCCAGGAATGTAGACTGAAGGGTCTGGGGCCAGCGAAGCTGCTGCTACGTGGCCCACTTGCTGCCCCTTGGGCCAGGCGTTTCTCCTCGAGAGATGGAGGTCTGGACGCTGCCTCTGGAAGCAGCACTCCTGGATGCTCTTGGGACAGTTTCTTGTCCAAGACTTGCTATTAGATTGAGGCCAAAGTCATAATGAGACTATGAAATCCACTTAGAAATGTGTCCCACAGATATTAGGAGCCAGCTCCAGCTCCACCAAGCCCATTTGTGGGGTTTGGAGCAGGCCCTCCCTGCTCCATGACGTGCTGTCCTTCTAGGACATTGCCACGCAGCCATGGAGAGCCCTGAGCTCCACCCAGAAAAGGAGCAGTATATTCGCTGCAGTGATAGAATGTTTTTGTGTATGTATGAGTGTGTGTTTACCTAGTACAAAGTCTACAGGATCTCACTGTGCAGATCAGACTCATAGTGCTCCTCTTGTTTTCAGCCTCTCAAGTGCTAGGATTACAGGAGTGTGCCACCATGCCCAGTCTCACTCCTGGTCTCAGAATGCCTCTGGGGCGGGGCTGGCACGGCATGCCAGAGACTGAACCCAGTCCCTGCGTCTGTCTAAGCAGGCACTTTAATCTGCTGAGCTATCCGGCCGGCCCATGCAGTGACAGAATTTGAACCTCACAGATCCACTTCAGCACTGATCAACCAAGGCAGAGAAGATGCTAGAAGAAGGCCAAGCTGCCAGCAGGGCCTAAGCGCACTGGCCTGTTGGTTCCTACCGAGAACCCTCTCTCAACTTTCTCCACGTGGCCTTTACATGCTTCCTCTGTTCACCCTGGGAATCATTCCCTCAGGGGGCCACTGACCTTGGTGGGTCCATCCTGGGATGTCTCATGCATGTCCATCTAGCTTGCCTGCCCCACGAGTCCTGACTCTTCCTGCATTTGGAGCCCTGGCCTTGAACTCAGCCCCAGATAAAACTGGGGGTTGTCTGCATCCTCAGCAGCTATCACTGGAGCGAGTGCATGGCTTTCCCACCCACATCTACTGCCATGTGATATCCAAAGCACAAGGATACCCAGAGAAAGGTGCTTTATTGTGACAGAAAAACAAAAGAACAAAAAAGAGAACACCATATGGTTTTGTCCATCAGTGGAGGACCATTGAAGCCCACGGATGTGTATCTAGGGAACAGCACATTTCCTATCCAGGAGCCCCAGTGTCAGCAGCCTGGACCAGCAGCTGGTGTGTCTGTCCCATGCAGTGATCATCAGGGAGGGACCTGAAGAGGTCCCTAAGATAGGGACCCTAAGGACTGTGCCCTATCTTAGAAACCTCCTAGGCTTAGCATGTGCCTGGAGAGTCCTGGAGCTGTAGGTTATTTTCTTTATTTGTAAGGAATATTTTTAAACTTCCTGTGACCTTTTACATTCAGACAATGAATGGGCATTGTTAAAAGTAAAGAGATCGCAGAGGAAGCGAGGCCTCCAGGTGGGGATGAGGCTGCCTTCTCGGCCTGAAGACCTGAGCCTCTCAGACTCTGCCTTCTCCCCCCCAAGGCCCTGGGCAGGGACCCTGTGTCCTTTCTGCCTTGGTGGCGCCAGGACACAGTCAGGGCTCGATCAATAATTGATGACAACCAAGACCCCAAAAGGCATCCGCTCCCTTGGCTCAGCGGGGCAGTCTCTTAATGCACTTTATTTGTTTTTAATTTTTTAAATCTTAAATGACAGAAATCACAGCCATAGAGAGCCTTCGCTTGCTGAGAGCCAGAAGAGAGGAAACAAAGGAAGGAGGAGGCCCACAGGGTGCCTGCAGAGCCAGGGCGTGGCCACCACAGGGGAAAGCATTTCCATAGCTCAGGAAAGGCTGACTGAGGCCAGAGGGAGCGGCCTCTGCCCCTGAGCCCTTCAGTGGCAGGTGCAGGACTCACTGAGGCCCGGCTGCACCAGGCTCTGCCCTGGGAGCCAGGACAGGAGCAAGCGATGGCCCTGTTCTCATGCAGTCACTTTTTATTTAGAGGACAAGCTGTAGGCACAGGACCAGGGAGTGCTGCAGGGGATGGTGGGTGATGGTCAGTAACTGTAAAGGACAGCAAAGCTGAAGGGCAAACCATGCAGGGTCAGAAAGGCCTCTCTGGGGGGCGGCGAGCCAGCCCTAGGAAGACTGTATCAAGGCCATAGCTATGCAGAGGCCTGGGCAGATCTTGGTGATCCTCAGAGAGGAAGAGCCAGTCTGGAGCGTGGTGAGCGAGGGTCAGGTGAGAGGAGCTGAGGCCACAGGAAATGGCCCTCCTGGCACCCACAGACTGCAAGGCTCTCCAGCCAGGAGGGGCTGAATGAGAGTGAGGTGGTGACACAGGACTTGTGGTCTCTGTCATCAGGCTGCAGTGGGGAGCTGGTCCTCATGGGTCCTGACTATGAGGGTAAACTGGGGCCAGCTGTCCCCCAGGGATCCTGATGCCAGGGGTGAAATACACAGTGGAGCTGACTCCGCTCCTAGGTCTCTGGGAGGAGCTTGGTGGAGATGCAGGAGGGCCAGGCACCTCATAGGAGCGTCTCACAGGTGGCTGGGGTGGGGACTGGCTTTGTGTCTCACAGTGTTCTGAAGGCTCCTGGGTGGGGAGGTGACCTCTAGGTGGGGTGACCTGCAGGTGCTGGGGATTCAGGGTCTAGGAGCAGCCTTGGCCTGAGGGGTCAAATGCCCCAGCGCCCCTTCTGCAGGTTTCTGGTGTGCATCTTCTTCACAGGGCCAGAGTACTGGGGTGAAGGAGGAGGTGAGAAGGGAGGCCTGGGACCATCAGCTGTGGGTCCTGGGCCTGAGCTCCTTCTTGGGGAAAGGCAGAGGAGGAGGGTGGGAGGAGATGGAGAGGAAGATGGGTGTGTGGTGTGCCTGGGAAGGCTGACCTTGGGCTGTGTCCAGCGCAAGGCTAGGAGGCTCTCATTGGTCAGCATGGGGACACTCATCAGGGAGGAGTGTCCATCCCTCCTCCTCCATCAGGAGTGCCCATGATGGGCCTGGAGCCCAGTGGAGCACCGCTGTCACATGCTGCTCTCCTGAGCCTGGGGTGGGAACACAGGCATCAGTGTGACCTCACAGCGGTGGGGCGCAGGGCCACCAGTGCTGGCTCTGGGCTTAGCTCACAGTGCCCACAGGCAGCTGACGGTGACCCTGGGGGGTAGCGAGATGCCCAGCATGGAGCCTCACATCCAGGTGTTATTTCTCTTCCTCTTTCTTCTTTGTCTGTCATTGCCCTGTCTTGTCCCAGCTGCTTCCCCTGTGAGCCAAGCTGGAGGGAAGGTGCTTCATGTGGGGCAGGGCCACACGGGCCGTGGGTTCCTCTGGTCTCTGCCCACAGGCCCCTCCTGCCTG
Organism: Ctenomys sociabilis; assembly: GCA_004027165.1. Classification (NCBI taxonomy): domain Eukaryota; kingdom Metazoa; phylum Chordata; class Mammalia; order Rodentia; family Ctenomyidae; genus Ctenomys; species Ctenomys sociabilis. Next base: position 7,596 of record PVKA01044560.1, on the reverse strand, counting down.
CAGAGGTGGCTGCGAGGTCCCCTCGTTTGCCTGGAGAAACCCTGTGGACACTCAGGCAGCTGAGCTTGCACCAGCAGTGCCAGCTCAGAACTTCCTTCTATAAAATCAGATTCTGGCTCCCCGTTAGAGACCCCAAGAAGGTTTAAAAGCTCCGGATGCCAAGCTGGATCCCAGACCTATCAAGTCAGAGCCCCGGGCGCAACGCCCAGGCCTTGGTGACTTCACTGTCTCTAGGGTGACCTGAGATGCACTGGACATGGATTGCTGAGATGAGACTCTCAGGACCATAAGTGTGACAAAGAGGACACAGAGCACAATGGAAAACCTAGAGTTGCCCAAGTCCAACTCAGCATCTGTCTCAGTCAGGGCTCCGCCTCCATCTCCTCACCTTCTCTTCCTCAGGCTCAGAGCCCAGAAAGCCCCCTAGCCTTGTGGAGGGAGTACAGTGCCTACCACTCTGGCTCCTCCCACAGGAACAGAAGGGCCATTGATTGGTGGGAAGCCGAGTTGTGGGCGTGACTCAGCAGGTGAATATGCTAATGATGAGAGTTGGGCCTGTGGCAGGCAGGGAGGAGGGCATCTTCTGAGGGCGACTCAGCCCACTGGGTGGTGTGTGGGGCAGCGACACCAGCATGGAGCTGGTCAGAAATGGGCAGCTTAGGCCCCACCTCAGCCCTCAGCAGCCAGGATAGCCCAGGGTGTGTGTGTCCATCGGCCTCCGTAGTCTGAGGAGCACAGGTCCGGCTGTGGAGGCCAGAAAGGGCCACTCCACTCTGACACATTGAAGGGCTCTAGGATGTCAGGCCGCTCTCTCTGCACCCCTGAGATTCTCCAGCCACTATTGTGTTTCCCTGTGGCTCCAGCATCAGCAGACCGAGTCTAAAGAGAGGAGGGGCAGAGCTGGGGACTGTTCTTATGAGGGTCTTGGAGAGTCTTTCCCAGTGGCCTGGGCAGATACCCTTGGTTTCTCCTGGCTGGAACTGGAGACACACCCACTCCTGAACAATTATAAACCAGGGGCCCAGGATTACTATGGTCAGGTCTCCAGCCCCTGACCAGTCCTATTTGTCCCCTGAGACGGGGACAGGGTCCCATTTGCTCAGCTCCTTTTTCCTCTAAGAGGGGAGAACAAAAGCAGGCTCTGTCTCAAGGATAAAGGCGAACAGCTGTCGGCATGTTCTAGGACCTGGCTGTAGGGCCTCCTCCTTTTCTCTGTCTGTCTCCCTGCGTCAGGGGGAAGCTCACTGTGTCCCCATCTGGCTGTCTGCTCTGAGGAACCCAGCACCCCCACAGTTGGCCCTGAGCCCTGGGAGACTAGGGAGGGAGGGGAGAAATGGGAGGCAGTGAGCAAGGGGAGGTGGCCCCAAGCTTGGGTCTCATGCCTAGTGTGGAAGGCAGCAGCAGAAAAACCCAGGCTCCTCGGTGCTTTGCTGGTGTCAAGCCCAGGTTCTTGTGTGGCCAGGCAGTGCTTTATGCCCGAGATGGAGACTTTGGAGGCAGCCCCTGGACGGAGAACCGTGAGCCCAGGACTCAGGAGAATTGGAAAGGAGGAGCTAGGCAGCTCCTGGGGCTCCGTGTCCCCACAGAGGTGAGCCCCACCCAGCCTCAAGGTGTCTACATCACTCTGTGATTCAGGCCCACAGGAGGCCAGGGATTTGGTGGGGCTGTGTGCTGACCTGGTTTGGGAGGAGCTGGGTTTGGCCGCACCCTGGGGGTCCAGTGGATTGGGAGGTGGTGACCTCGCAGAAGCTGCATTGGCCTCTGAGGAAAGGATGGCACAGCAGAGCCCGCAGCCTCCTCCTCACCTGCCCATGCCCTCCGCCTTGTCCCCAAGTAGCTGTGCCTCCCGGATGCCTCCTCTGCCCCTGCTTTTGTGTCCTTCAGGGCCCAGCCCTAGCCTCCCAGCACCAGCTGGTGTCACCTGTCCGTCCCCAAGCTTCCCTGTCACTGCTCTACCTCAGCTGGGGCCAGTTGGTTACACTTGGGGAATCTCTGGGCTCTGCAGTTTTTGCACCATCCCTGGTCTCTCCTCAGGGCCCCAGGGATATTGTCACCCAGTCAGGACAGCCCAAACTGGGTCAGCACATTGGCTCGTAGCCCCTGGTTGAGAGCTTCTCCTTTTCTGAACCTGCGTCACCAACATTTGCTGTCATCACAGATCAGTCATGTGGTGGTATTTATTTAACTTTTCCTGACTACTTATTGACCTCGCAAACATCAGGGTGCAGCTAGGGGAGCAACCACACACAGGGGCCTCCATCCATACAGGGGACAGCTGGGCACAGAAGGGCCGCCACGTGTCACACCTTCCGACCTCTGTTGGCCTAGGAGGTTCACTCACAGCTCTGCCCAGGTCTGGATGCAGAGCCGTGTCCCCAGGGCAGGGTGGCCTTCATGTCCTCATGAGCTCCAGGGAGCCTCGCTGGCTGCCACAGGTGTCAGCATCCTCACTGGATCCTGTGGGCACGGAGGCCCGTGTGACCCCTCCCCCAGAAGTCACTTCCAGGGTCCCGAGTGGGATGGGGCTGCCTCTGTCCTGAGGCTGGGGTCTGAGGTGATGCTCAGCCCTCGGGCCCGCCTGCTCCTTCCTGGCCACGGTCTCCAGGCAGAGCGAGCCCTGTGGGCCCAGTAGGCCCCACCTCCTCTCTGCAGCAGGGGTGCTGACACCTTTATTTAGCCTCAACCTTTATTTAACCAGAGTTCGAATTTAGTGAGTACCTTGCTGGCCACAGTCTCCCCACAGCATCGGTCCCACATCTCAGTGGCTCCTGTCCCCCAGAATCTAGCAGAGGCCTTGGTGCATGGCAGGGACTTGTCATTCTTGGCTCCATTTAGCCAAACTGTGGTACTTTTCTTAGTATACCCCATCGCACCTAATAGTGCCTTGGGCAGAGTACTTGTTTAAAAATACTTTTCAAATAGCTTAGTGTTCAATCAATCAATCAATCAATCAATCAATCAATCAATTGTGTTTCCCACTTAGTATCCTTACAAATGAGTGTTATAAAGTGACTGTCAAAGTGCTTTCATGAGTGTCCACCAATGAACTGCACTGAAGGCTTCTCTAAATATCAGAGAGGGCGATGATCCCGTTCTGATTTTAAACTGATCTTTTCTGTTACAATCTGTGCTGGCTTGGAACCCCGTGACATCTATCGTGTGGTCCGGGAACCTGTAACCCTGGTGAGCGATTTGAAAATCTTCTGAAGGAAGTTTATACCCAGTAGAAATGAGGGCAAGTTCTGGACAGGGACTCAGTGCTCCACTTCAGTGACTTCGTTGCAGGGAGGTGACTGAGGAGGCAGCAGCCAAGAAGGCAGCTTGGAAGTGACACCCCCAGGGACAGCCCTGGGCTTGATGGATGGCGGTGAGCTCGAGAAAGTGCCGCATGTCCCAGTAGTGCCACCTATTTTCTGACAACTGGCAACTCTATCTGCTACCCGTGAGCATGCAGTCCTGACTCTAGGAAGAGCCACGGGGCATCGGAGGTGGGGTCCTGAGCTGTCTGACCACGTGACTTTTCCTGGGGGGTGGGGAAAGGGATGCGACCCTGAACTCATCCTCCAGAAAAGATCTGCCGCACACTTTTTGAAATTCTATAGTGTGTTGCCGCATGTGATGTTAAGAGCCACTGAGGGCTCCTCCGGAAGACAGCCTAGGTGGCCCGAGGGCGAGGCTACAGATGCAGGAGGCCGTGGTGAGCATCTGTACATGCCCCTGTGCCCATCCTCTGCCATCCAAGTGCTTATGTGCCCAAATGTCACTGAGGCCTTCCTGTCTCCCCTGGGACCACTGCCCTGGGTGGGGCAGCCTCTGGCTCTGAGCCTTGTTAGGCAGCACTGCAGGAAGGCCCATTGCTGCAGGGAGCAGGAAGAGGAAGGGGAGAAAGAGGAGGAGGAGGAAAGCTAAGCCGCAGAGCTGTGGTTCCCTGATTCCACGCATGCTCCAGCCTGCAGTGGCTTCCAGCATCAAGCTGGGAACCACTTAAACCCTAGGGTTGCTTTTTTCCTTTTTCTTTTTGCCAGTGTCACCTCCCCTGCTGGGCCCGCAAATACATCTGTGTCACTTTCTGGGCAGAGAGTGAGAGCACTGATAGAATGACAGCTGCAAATCACTCCATGCCAGCAAGAAGATTACAGAAAGCCTCTTGAAAGTGAGGCTGAGTGACATGCCGGGATCAGTGAGGAGCGCCAGCTCTGGCACTCCCGTCTCTGCTCTGGAGAGAGAGTCCACGTGACAGCACTTGTTAACTACTGTCTCTTTCTGCACCAGGTGTTGGTCAGCTTCTAAAGCCATCCTCAAGGTCATATGCTACTGGCCCCCTGGGGTGAGCTGAGCTGGGGTTGGAGAAACACCTGCTACGTGCTCCATAACTGCCTTTGTTCTCGGCACTTTTGAGTTTAGAGACAAACTGCAGGTGCACACGGATCCAAAGCTTTAAAAGGTAGTTTATTCCCAATCCTGCCTCTAGTACCCAAAGAATCCCCTCCCCATCAACAACAAAAAGTGGTAGGGAAGCTGGAGAAACAGGAAGACATTTTCTTCAGCCTCCCAAAGTGATGTCCTCCCCTGGTGGGTCACTGTCCTAACTCATTGGTCATGGAAGCTTGTCAGTGCAGACCTTGACAAATTCTGAGGTGGAGGCCTTTAAGTTGCCCCATCATAGGGCAGGATGTGCTGGTGGGGTGGGGTGTGCCTGGAGGCTGTGAGTGCTGCTGCTTGCCTCATGCCGTCCATCTCTCTGGGGACCTCCTGGGCATTCCCTTATCTGCTGGGCTCCTCCTGTGCTGGAGAATTACTTTTATAGGTCTTCCTCATCGGGCATCACCTCAGCTTCCTATGTTTTGTTGAAGGATTGGAAAGTTCATCTTTAAAAAGATACATTTGCTTTCAGTGGTAGACTAATCTGTACCTCAGGTCAACTGGAGGTGGAACCATGTGTTACAGGTAGAATGTGGGGTAGAGGTCGCTGAGAAGCAGAGGATTAACCCCCAGAGCCTCCTCTTCCAGAGAGCAGTACAGTGTGTCTCTGTGTGTGTGCGTGTGCCTGGATGCATGTGTGTGCATGCAGTGAGTGTGGTGTGGTCCATGTCTCCACGTGTGCGTGCACCTTGCATGACTCTCTGCACCAACGTTGGAGACCTGATCCCGGAACGAACAATCAGAAGGAAGTAAATGTGGCCAGGTGCCCAGCTTCCTTGGCCTGCAGCCTCAGCAACGGCTCGACCACATCCCAGAGTTTGAGCAAAGACCTCATCTGCATTCCCACAGCCCTGGAATGTGTGACCTCCTCTATCAGTTTGGCCTTGGTAGGCTACCCTGTTCCCAGGGAAACAGAAAGGCTCAGAGTTAATGAGGGCAAATGTTGGGCACATGCTCAAAACTTTCTGCATATTAGCCTTGGAACCAATAAACACAGATGCTGAGCTGAGCTGAGCCAAGCCAGCAGCTTGGTCTCCCCGGGCTTCTTTCTTCTTCATTCCATCTTCCTTCTGCCCGGTTCCCCTATGTGAGGGCTTGCCTCCTCTGTTATCACGCAGGTCTTGGAGTACAAGCGTCTGCTTCCACGCTAAGTCCCATAGCTTACCCCCAAGAGTTAGTGGCTATAAGTTAACCAGAAGTGGAAAAACACAAGATGGAAATAGAGTTAGTTTCTCATTCAAGGCTGGAGCATCCATGCTGGCCAAGAAGGAAGAGATACTTCATCCTGAAAACATTCACTCACCTGGAGATGGATCCACGGTAGGATCACATCCCTCCCCACTGTGATTGGTTCAGAGATGATCAGATGACGTAGGGCTAAGCCAATGAACACACACCACCTCCCACCCCCCATCAGGTTTGGGTTAGAACAGGGCCTGTGGCCATATTGGTCCCATTAGAATAAAGATAACACTTGCAAATTGTGTAGAACGTTTTTGATTAACACGAAAATAAGCAGAAGGTACAGAGATTTTTCACACAGCCATTATCCCCACATCCTTCCCCACAATCGATGTCTGGCACTAGAACAGCGCATTTATTATAACTGATGAACTTGTATTGACACACCGTTATCACCAGAAGTCCATAGCTTGCATTAGGGTCCACTCTTGCTGTTGTACATTCGATGAGCGTGGACAATTATCCAGTGGCATGGATCCAGCATTATAGCATTATTCACTGTCCTAAGACTCCTTTGTCCTGGGCAATGAACTAGGAGGTCACGACCTTGGCTTGTGAATACAGAGAAAGTGACCCACAGTGTCAGCACGGTGCATTTGTGTGTGTAGACAGCTCAGGTCCTTGTGGGGCGGAAGGTACAGGGTTTGACCCAGAAAAGGCTCCAGTGGTGAGTGCAGCCCAGATGGGCTTGACTATGAGTGAAGGTCTAGGCAGAAAAAGGAGCAAGGGAAACAAGGCCTGGTGCTGCATGCCTGTGATTCCCATGTGGGAGGGTGAGGTAGGAGGATCACTGTGAGTCTGAGGTCAGCCCGGGATACATAGAGAGACAGACCCTTTCTCCTGCCGGACAAAAACAAAAACAAAAAACAGAAGAGCAAGAGAGGGAGGCCAGGCTAGGGAAGGCAGGGACAGTGGGTATGAAGGCCTCAGGGCAAAGACTGAGTGAAGACCAGTGTGATTAAAGCAAAGTGTCAGGGATGGAGGGGGAGCAGCAGAAGTCAGGAGAAGGTGATGAAGGGACAGGTGGGCCAGGAGTTAGCAGGGCCCTGTCAGCCATGCTGGGGCTCAGAGCATCTTCAGAGGCCACAGAGGCCAAGGCTCAGGCAGGGATGTCAGAAAATCTTCCTCCTGCTTTGGGAGCAACCAGGGAGAGATGAACGGAGAGCTCAGGGTGGCCTCTGGACCAGGAAGCTGGCTGCAAAGGAGGAAGGAATGGCTCGGAGGCATTCAGGGGCCCTCACAGTTGGACTCAGGTTAGAGATAGGAGGGAGAAGATGGGACCAGAAGTGTTGAGAGTTCCCACATGGTCCTGGACAGATGGAGTCACCAGGCACTGAGGCAGGGATACCTGGAGGCTACTTTGGGGTGAACACATGGGGCTGAGTTCAGGTGCCCTTGCACACCCATGAGGACCGCAGGGCTGAGGCCAGGGAGAGCAGCAGGAGTGGGTGTGGTCATGGTGGTCATGGAGGCCATGCGTACCAGTCACCCCCAAGGTCACCCCCAAGGTCACCCCCACAGGATGGGCAGGGTGAGGTGAGGGGTGGGCTTGGTGGGGTCTGAGGGACCCTGTCTTAGGGGCCAGATGACAAGAGAGGCTGGGGAGTCTGGCCGGTGGGGGAGCAGGGAGGGGGCCAGGCAGAGAGGGGAGAGCAGCAGCCCCAGGGCTGAGGGCTGTGGAGGGCAGGGTTGGTGGGGCCCAGGGTGGCAGCCACACTGTGTGTAGCAGGGCAGCATTGGGAAGAGCACTGCCCTCCTGCCCTTGGCCTCCAGCAGAAACTGGACTGAATAGCGGGGCAGGGGCTGGAGGTGCTGCTTGGGGGGTCCAGTTCCAAGGACAGAGAAGAGTAGGAAGGGGCCTGGGCTGCAGGAGGGAAGCGGGGGGGCGACCCCAGACAGAGTGTGTGGCTTCTCCCAGCCTGAGCCCAGAGG
>PVKA01044559.1:0-16226 GCA_004027165.1 Ctenomys sociabilis | reverse complement strand
CAAAAACCCAGACAACAGGAAGAAAAGACGGAGCCACAAGAAGCTTCGCTCTAACCAGGAAGATCCGGCAGAGCAGGCAGAAGCTGAAGAAATCTACCACCCCGTCATGTGCACAGAGTGCTCCACTGAAGTGGCTGTCTATGACAAGGATGAAGTCTTTCACTTTTTCAATGTCTTAGCAAGCCATTCCTAAGTAGTATAGTTGGCATTTCATTGTACAGAGCCATGTAAAGTAAACCCTGTGGACCAGTTATTCTTCCCTCCAGCTCAGATTACTAAGTGATGTTGAGCCTTTACTTGAGGAAGCAGTATTTATCTGTATGAAAAAAAAATACTTGTCAGTCTTCATCTTTCCTCCCTTTTTTGTTTAGCTTTACGATGAATACTGGTGGAACTGATTATTCATTTTCTTCTTGGTGGACATTTGTAAATGGAGCTTTTTATTTATTAAAGCTCTTTAGAATTAAAATGTTGTAGAGTCCTATTGTTTTATTTCTGAGTGTCTTAGTAGATTTTTTGTTGCTATAACAAAATATCTGATTGAGATATGTTTTACTAGGGCTGGCGAGATAGCTCAGCAGAGTAAGTGCCTGCTTTAGCAAGTGCAGGGAATGAGGTTTGATCCCTGGTACTGCATAGTGCTGAGCCAGACCAAGTCCGGGTGTGGTGGCACATCCCTATCGTCCCAGCATTGGGCAGCCTGAAAACAGAAGGATCACTATGAGTCTGAGCTGCATAGATAGACCCTGTACCAGATATGTTAAAAAAAAAAAAAAAAAAAGGATAAGGAGCTGGGGAGATAGGTCAGTAGAATAAGTGCTTGCCTGGCAAGCACAGCGTCCTGAGTTCAATTCCCAGCACCACAAAAAAAAAAAAGATACATTTTATTCATAACTTTTACCAAGTCTGTATATGTTAGGGTCAAACATTTAAAAGCACTTTGAGTTTTTGTATCTACATTGCTTTACACATCTAAAATTCCCTGAAGTGGGGGCTGGGGAATAAATGCTTCCCTGGCAAGCCCAAGGGCCTGAGTTTAATCCCTGGTTCTGCCAAAAAAAAAAAAAAATTCCCCATAGTAGTTACAAAGTAAAAAAAAAGCAAACACTATCTGAGGTTGGTGCTTTATAGTGAAAAGGGGTTTAGTGAGGTCAGTGTTTTTTGAGACTGAAATTCAGGTTTGGGTAATTCCATGAGAAACACACATGTTTTATGTGAGGGGTCCACCCAGGAGATAGCCAGAATAGGACACAGCAGTCAGGTTCACTCTTGGGTTTTATCTGAGAAGTGCTTCGCTTAAGTCTGCATCAGTCTGAAAAAAAATGTTTTTCTTTCCAAAGTCCACTAAATCAAATGAATAGTGAGAATTATTAAAATTGCTTAATTATCTGAACAGTTGTTAAACTGCTGCCAACTTTTCTTGACCTATAAAAAATTAAAAAGCAATTTATCCATTTAGTACCTTAATCAGTTTTCTGTTGCAATAACAAAATAATCGAGACCAGGTGACTTAGAAAGTTTATATGTATTTGGCTCACTGTTCTGGGGCTAGGAGTTCTAAGATCATGGTTAAAGGATGAGAAACTAAGAAAAGAACTCACAGTTCATGTTGATGTATATGGAAATACGTACATATAATGTTTTACCTTCTGCATTGCTGGACATAATACCTAACATCCACAATTTCAAGGAGAACAGGTTTAATTTGGTTCATGTTATGGGGGATTCAGTCCCTGAGTTGGTTATCAAATACATCAGCTATTGCAATAAAAAAAGATTTCTTAGAAACTAATGCTCTGCCTCCATGTCCCCCATACTATCACTGGTTCCAGCTCTCTTCACCTGTTATTGGAGAAGCCCAGAAGACAAATTGGCAGGAAGGACGTTTTCTCTTATGGAATATGAAGAAGTTCCCAAGGTGTGCTGAGCCCTGATCTCTGTGGAGAGTCACCGCCATGCTTTAGGATTTTCATTTCACAGGTCAGAAAACTGAGTGTCAAAAACCGAAAACATCTTTAACCAAGATTTGCATAGCAGAGTCTGAGTTAAAACATTTCCTTGGTGCTAGGGATGTAGCTCAGTGGCACAAGTGCCTACCTGGCAAGCACAAGGTCCTGAGTTTGGTACCCTCAGTATTTCTGACTTCTTTCTGTTCCATCTTCTGTTAGAATAATGAGACAACCCCAAGTTTTCTAATGTTATTTTTAGAAATAGCTCAAATCATTCTTCAAAAAGGGAATATGGATGCCAACAATGCAAGTTCCCTCAAGTTGCCACTCATGATTTTTTATAATAGTCCTCCACTCCCCTGCTACAAAACAAAACTACTTTGTTACTGGTTACAGGGATGTAGAAAAGGTGAGCTCCTCCTGGTCTCCCTCACACTCTCTCTTCTCCATTGTCCCCCTATAGGTATCTAAGGGTCCGACCAGCCTTTGGTAGGCCTCAAAACATGTATGATGTTCACAGAGATTGAAAAGCAGTTTTGCTCTGCTTTGCCTGAACATTATGTACATTATGTGTTTACATTGTGGATGTTATATATATTATGTGTGTATACTGCATTATGTGTGCATGCTATAGTACGTATAGTACATGCATACCTATTACATGTGTGCAGTATTACACTGTATGTGTGGAGTGCACATTAGGGTCATTGCATTATGTGTGTTCACTGTATATTATGTACTTATACATTATATATAGTATACAGTGCACACAAGATGCATACTATATGCATTATGCATTATCACGTTTCTGCAGTTTATACAGTATGCACAGAATGAACATTTTGTACAATGTACAGTATATAGTGTGCATTCTATGTACATTATGCACATGCATAGTTATATGCACATTACATTCATTATGTATACATTGTATGCATTCTGTACACTGTACATTTGTATGTATGCAATGTATGTTCATTACAATATTCAGATGAAAGTCATAGGAAATTTTAACCCAATGACTTTGTTTTTATTTGCATAACTCTTACATGCAGTCCTCTAATGTATAATAAAACTACAGTAACTGCATAGTACATTCAGAAAAATCACAGTATTGTCTTGGAAGAAGCCAGCATAAGGCCTCACTAATCTAGGTGGTGGGATATTAGTCCCAATAGTTAAGTAGATAGGTCATTAAATGAGTAACATTAGTCTTTTAAATCTTCTAATTTATTATTTTATTTTACTTTACTTTTATTTTATTTTATTTGGTAGAGGCAATTGAACCCAGCCCCTTCGCTATGAGCTACATTTCCAGCCCTTTAAAAATTATTTTAGAAAGTTTTTTGAGGCAATCTTGCTAAATAAGACTGCTCAGGAGACCCTGCAACTCACTGCATGTTTTCAAATAGGTACCTGGCAATCACCCAGAGAACAACGAGAAGCAGGGGGCCCTTGTGCAGACCCCTCTCTCCCCAAGCCCCAGCTGTCAGTATGTCCATGGGCCCTGCCAGGCCCACAGCCTATAGGAATCCTCTGCCCAGGAGTGGATGCAGAAGCCTGAAAAGGAAGGACACTCCCTGAGGTAGATCAGTTGGGCATGGGGAGCCAGGGTGTGCAGGGCTTGGCGGGATCGGGTTTGGGGCTCATCCCAGCCAAGGAGCAAGTAGTCATGGAAGTGGGCTTCCTCTGAGCTCCCCATGAGCAGCAGGAGCCAGTGCAGGTACATGCCCTCTACCGTATGTAGTTGGCATCCACAAGTCCTGGGTCATGATCTGGGCCATGGGGCAGGTGGGGGCAGATAGCAGCAGGGGTGCTGGGATCTCACTCCCATCTTATCATCAGATATTCTCCCAGTCTAAATAAATAAATAAGGCACTTAGTTGCCCAAATTGAGGTTCAACTTGGGAACCTCCTACCTGAGCACCCCAGAATCTACGATTTCCAGGCATATAGCACCATGCCTAACTAAATCTTTTTTTGTGTGTGTGGTACCGGTGATTGAACTCAGAACCTCACATTTGCCAGGCCATTGCTTATGCCATTGAGCTATGTCCCTGGCCCCTGACTAGCTCTTTTTTATATTTAATTTTTATCAAGTTAATATATGAACTGTTAAAAATAGCACTGAAAAGTAACAGAACAAAACAAAACCCCAAAACATACAAAATAACCCCCAGTATTTCTCTACCCTAACCATTATCTGGTTGCTCAGAAGTGTCAATTTACAATTTTTTCCTAGTATTCATGTCCTCTAAATAATACACTTATACTATGAATTCCTTCTTTTCTTACACTATGGATTCCTAATCCATCAGTTTAATACACTGTTGTTTACTTTCTCTTCTGTCATTAAAAACTTATAGTTCTCTTATACCCTGCCGTCTCTCTTCAGCACAAGGTTTCTTTTTTAATGGATATTAAATGATAATTACAGTTAACCAAGGAGTGTTAAGATGGTTACATTCCTTTCTTGTACATTTTTTTCCAGAGTTAAAAATTGCATTCACTTTCATTTGCTTGCTTTTCTTGAACATCTAACCAAATCTTCTTGTATACTCTAATGAATTTATGTAGTTGCACCCACCAAATCATCATTCCACTCCTGGAATCTTCATCCATATTCTAATGTCTCTTTTTATTTATTTTATTTTTTGTATTTTAGGGAAGGGGATACAGGCTGTTCAGGGTCTCACTACTAAATTGGACTTGTAGTGATCCACATGTTTACAGCATCCTAAGATCTGGGATTACAGTGCTTGCTACCACATCCAGTCTCAATTGCCATCTCAGCATGTCCCAGGAGCAGGGCCAGCACAGCAGAAGCAGGGATCCAACCCCTGGTCCCTGCGTCTGATTGCAGTGCTTTAATCCGCTGAGCTATTTGGCTGGCCCTATTAGATGTTTCTTTCTTTTGTTGTTGTTATTTATTTGGTATATTACATCTCACTACACACCTCGGACTCCTAGTGATCCTCCTGTTTTCAGCCTCCCCAGCACTGGGGTTACAGTTGTATACTACCATATGCAGTCTTGGTTCTGGCTCAGCTCACTGGCATGTGTTGGCGGAGATCTAATGTCTCTTTTTAGCTTTTATGTACTTGCCATTCTAGGTCTTCTCTAATATAATATTGGAAATTCTCTTTACCTCTGTCCTATAGCAGAACTTAGTTTTTAGATTCTTGTTTTAACTCATTTTTGGCTTAAACTTTCTCTTCTTTCCTTCCTTCCCCTTCTCTCCCATTCATTCATTCTTTCATTCATTATTTGTTTATGCTGTAACACATCCTCTAATATTTGAGAAAGACCATATACAAACTTACATGCTTACATATAAAAGTGACTTTATCAAATTTAATCACATTTAGTGGATAGTTTGCCTAGTTAGAATTATGGATTAATGCCAAGTGTGGTGGTACAGGCCTATAAACCTAACACTCAGGAGATTGATGCAGGAGGGTGAGACCAGCCTGGGCTACATAGTGATTTCAAGGCCAGCCTGAATTACAGAGTGAGACTCTGTCAAAAAACAAAGTAACAATAACAACAAAAGAAAATTATGGGGCTGGGGAGATGGCTCGGAGATCCTGAGTTCAATCCCTGGTTCCACAAAAAAAAAAAAAAAAAAAAAAAAGAAAGAAAAGAAAATTATGGGTAAGAATATTTTTCCAGAATCAGGGACTGGATTTAGGTTATTAAGTGCTTAATCTACTGAGCTATCTCCCCAGTCTCAATAATTGGTATTAAAAGTTTTAAAAAGTTACTCTTTTTTTTTGTTAGTTTTTAAAAATCACAGTTTAAATTTATTTATTTTTTGTCTTTTTGAGACAGGGTCTTGCTTGCAGTTCAGGCTGGCCTTGAGCTCACTTAGGAGCCAAGGCTGGTCTGAGATTCACAGTGATCTTCCTGCCTCAGCCTCCAAAGTTCTGGGATTATAGGAATAAGCTACTACACCCACCTTTTTGAGTTAGGGTTTCACTGTGCAGTTCAGGTTGGCCTCGGACTCACTTTGTATTCTGGGCTGGCCTCAAATTTGATGATTTATTTTTAATTGTACATATATATGAGATGCTGTGTAACTCAGTACGTGTATACATTATATAATGATCAAGTCAGTGTAAGTTGCATTTGTATTTTCTTCAACATTTTTCACTGTGTTGGAAACCTTTGAACAAAATCATTCTTTTTCTTTCTAGACACACAATCCGTGTCCAGGTTGATAGTGGTCTACCATTAGTGTGCCTTGGGACTGGCAGTTGACCAGTAGAGTGTCCATTGTGCCTACTTGTGCTGAGCTGAACAGGGTACATCATCTTTGTGGGAAGGATTTGGATAGGAAGAAGAAATCACACTGTCTCTACCTACCTCAGTGGAAACCCAGCAAAGTGGCTTATACAGAAAAGATTTTAGGCAACTGTGCAGAAATACAGCAACATACTATGATATCGGGGTAGTTTAGCCTAGAACAGTAGCAGAGTAGCTTTAGTCTATTTTCAGCGTACACATCCATTCACTGGCACCAGAACAGCAGGTACACTAATATAGAAAGCATTTTTGCCTTCACATTATGGACAGGGGCTGGGGAGATGGCTCAGTGGAATAAGTGCTTCCCTGGCAAGCACAAGGGTCTGAGTTCAGTCCCAGTTCTGCCCCCCAAGAAACCCCCCAAAACACATTATGGACAGCCCAGGAGCACATAGTATCCAATATTCTGATCTTTAAGAGGACAGTCATGGAAGTTCAAAGATCATATCCCCTAAATTAGGCTCAATATTCATCCATAAAAATATTTTCTTAAAAATGATGTTTGAAAAAGGCTTCTAGAAACAGGGAGGCTATCTCAGGACTAGCAGAAGACATAACGTTACAAGGACTGCAGATTCGGACTGGGAGTTGATTTTTCAGAGGAGCTTTTGGGTGAAGGGCATCTCTCTTAGCTGTTCCCTTGATGGGGCAAAAGAAATTCCCTCTTCCTTTTTTTTTTGTATTTTTTAGGGAAGGGTCTACAGGATGTTCAGGGTCTCACTACTAGATCAGACTTGTAGTGATCTGCCTGTTTACAGCTTCCCAAGAGCTGGGATTACAGGTGTGTGCCACCACGCCCAGTCTCAATCGCCATCTCAGCACACCCCAGGGATCAAACCCTGGGCCCCATGATCTGCTGAGCCATTTGGCCATCCCTGAAATTCCCTTTTCTTTTTAACTCCATCTTAGCAACTTCATTTTGTTTTGGTACTAGAAATGGAACTCAGGACCTTGTGCTTGCCAGGCAGGCGTGGCACCACTGACTTGATCCTGGCTTAACTTCATTTAGAGGTCACTTAAATTCTGGGTGAATGTGCTCCTCATCCCATTTCCTCTTTTTGTTTTTTTTTCAAAATCTTTTTAAAACTTTATTTATTTGGTACAGGGTCACAGTAGGGGGCTGACATGGCATGCAGGACAGGAGATTGCACCTGAGTCCTTGTGCTTGCCAGGCAGGTGCTTAGACTGCCAAGCTATCTCCCCAGCACCCCTTCCCTCTTAGTTAACCATAATACCCACAGAGGAAGGCAAGTCACTATCGTAAAATAAATTTTAGGTAAGCTAAAATTTAACTGTACTAACAAACCCCTAGGAAATGTAAACTTGTGACATCTCTGTAAAATTCCAAAATGAAGTAATGTGGTTACCATGGTTACTTGTAAATGTATAAAAACCCAGCACAAAATTCTCTGGTGGTCCATGTTCCCTGATTATGCATTGGGTCATTCTCCTACCGGCAATGGAAGCCTTGTGTGTTCTCATTCTTGATCTTTCATGAGTGTTTATCTCACTGAATTTTGCTTTAGTTTCCTCAAAGGAGATTCTGAGATCTCATGCCAGGTGGCTGTTTCAGGGAGCTGACTCCCTGGATTAATGCTCCCTAACAGAATTCCATTGATGCTGAAAAACTGAAAGTCTGACCTGTATGAAAAAGAGCTGTGAATACGCAGATGACTCATGCAAAGCTTGCTGGGACAGGGACAGAGGGCTGGTGACAGTGTAACCCTCCACACTGCTGACAGACTATCAACATTTATGGTGGTGAGGTAGCAGGGTAGTGGCTAGTGTGAGCTTGCTCTATAGGAGCCCGGCCCAGAAGCACCTGACCAAGCAAGGTGTCCACATACAATGAGCACTAGGATTACTGAACACTAGATTACTGAATACTGCAATACTAGAAGGTGTTGCAGGAGAAATGGGGTTGGGAGGTCTGGTCATGTTTTTGATCTGTCAATACGTGAGTGAATGAATGAATGGCTGTAGAAGAGTCTGGTCTTTCCAAGGTATACTTTTGTGTTGTCATTAGCTGAAGTATCTCTCAACCTATTGCGCTGGTAACATCTAAAATAATCCCATTTATGACCTAGTGCTCCAGATTATTTCTTTTATCCAAGATGATCCCATTCATTTTCTAGTACTGCAGATTATTCTGGCATTTTAGATGGTTTACATAACCATGTCACCACTAAGCTTCTGCTTAAACCCAGTCCCTGGCCTTTCTTTTCTGCTTTGATATCCAGCAACTTTTCTTTGAAAGCCAAACAATCTGTGAGTATGAACAGTATGTTGAATAACTGAGATAAGTAACTGGAGAGAATGACATGTTTAACTCACCCTAGGGTTTTGGGCCTGTGGAAAGGCAGTGCACCATAGTGGGAGTATGTAGCAGAGGAAATAGAAAAAAGGGGGCCAGGGTTCCAAAATCCCTTCTACTGGACCTTTCTCTCATTAAACCTTGTCTCTAAAATTAGCTCTACCACCACACAATGCTCTAGGATGGGGAACAAGCCTTCAATGGATGGGCCTTGGAGGACACTCCAGACCCAACCTGCAACAGTAGTTCGCAGTTCCGTGTCTTCTACAAGAGGGTAACCACTGATCATTTTTCATCAACATAGAAAGTGGTAATCTAGATCCCCCACCCTTGACCTAGCCAAAACACGTACTTAATCACCTCATCTGTGGTTCACACTGGTGAGAACCAATAGTTAATCTCAGAACCATTAGCTGAGGTATCTCAACCTATTGGGAAGTTGAGAGAAGTAACAGGAGGATGTTGGCAAGAACAATGGAGTGATTCAGTGGTTTGGGAAGCAATTAGATCTTCTTCAGTCATCTGAGATGAAGTCTGGCCAAAACAGGAAGCTAGAATAATTCCTTTATTTTCTCTATTGGTCACTAACTTTTGAAATGCCTTTAAAGTCCTTTTATGGAGCAAGATCAGTTTCACTGCTTTGTCTTATTTTTTACTGATTTAATAAAGCATGAGACAATTGATAACTTACATGAGTTATCAGATTACTTTTAATTGATTGAGTCATTTACAAAACAAAATGATCTACTTTCAAAAAATAAGATACTTTAAAATTCTCTTTTATTTACATGGGTTTCATTTTGCAGGTTTATAAGTGCACATAGCATGCTGACTTGGTCATTTTCTTTTTTTTTTTCTTTTTTGTCTTTTTGAGACAGGGTCTCACTGTGCAGTTCAGGCTGGCCGTAAGCTCACTTTGTAGCTCAGGCTGGTCTCGAACTCACAACAATCCTCCTGCCTCAGCCTCCCAAGTGCTGGGATTACAGGCCTGCGCCACCACGCCCGGCTTGACTTGGTCATTTTCAACTCCCACTCATATCCCTTTTCCTGCCGTCCCCTTTAGTGTCACATTTTGGGGAGGGTTTCAGTGCATGTGTCTTAGTTCCTTGTTGCTGAGACAAAATATCTGATACTGAAAGTTAAGGGAGGAAATGTTTATTTGGTTTACAGTTTGCAGAAGATTCAGGCAGCATAGCTGAGGAGAAAACAGCCCATTGGGGCGGGGGAGATGGCTCAGTGGAATAAGTGCTTCCCTGGCAAGCACCAGGGCCTGAATTCAAACAATAACAACAAAAAAACAGTGCTTCCCTGAAAACAGCCCATGGCAGGGCAGGGCAAGCAGCAGCAGGAAGAGTGGGCAGCAGGCAGCATGCTGCTTCTTTATTTTTATCCCTTTTAGGCTACCCCCATTCTGGGTGGTAAGGGTGAGCCTTCCTACTATCAATACCCAGAACTATGTTAAACCAATCAAGAGATTAATTTAGTAATCATGTACTCTTAGTCTCATCATCACACCCTTAATCTCAGCATCCCATATCCTAGATCCAGCCACTTCTGTACAGTACCACCCATGAATGGTTGAGACTTTGGGGGGACATCTAGATACACAACATAGCAGCATGTAAT
This sequence comes from Ctenomys sociabilis, assembly GCA_004027165.1. NCBI lineage: Eukaryota > Metazoa > Chordata > Mammalia > Rodentia > Ctenomyidae > Ctenomys > Ctenomys sociabilis. The sequence goes on along the minus strand of PVKA01044559.1, from coordinate 6,032 downwards.
ATATTCAGCTAACATCTATTCCCCCATCACCTTTCCTTACATAACCCTCTCCCTCCTATTTTTAGTCCTTTTTTTTTTTTTTTTAAAGTATAACATTCAATTTATTATTTCTTTCGCAAGAGAGTTTTCTTCAGTACATTAAGACCCAGCTCCCCTTACATGGGCTCTGGTAGAGGTCGTGGGGCAGCACCAGCAGGTCTAAATCGGGGTGGAGGAGTTTGGTCTTTGCGGGCTTCTCGAGATTGATTTCTGACCACTGTGCTGTGAATAGCACAACTCACACAGTAATGCAGCTTCACATACAGCTTAGGAAGCACATAACCATCAAAGACACTCACTTCGGAAGTGTCCCTGATGGCAGTGGCCTATGTTCTGAATGACAAACTTCTTAATGGCCTTATCCTTGGGTATGCACCAGGCGCAGTTTGTGCAGTGAATAGGCTGCCCATGACTGGGGCCCTTTTTGGCACAACTGTTGTTCCTTCTTTTTTTCGTCATCTTGGAAAGGAGGACCCGAAAGAGATTTTTAGTCCTTTTGTCTAAAAGCTTCCCTTCTGTTTTCTTGTCATCTTTCTTAGATTGCATATATTGGAAGGAATCTATGATAAATGTCTTTCTCATACTGAGGCTTATTTTGTTCAACACGATAATCTCTAGTTCCCTCTATTTTCCTGCAAATGATTGAATTTCATTATTCCTACAGCAAAATAGTGCTTCATGGTGTATGAAGCATTATTTCCATTTATCTGTTGATGAGCACCTGGGCTAGTTCTAAATCGTGGCTATTGTGAATTATATCCATCAATAGACATGGATATTCAGGTGCCCTTATAGTATGCTGACTTTAAAATCTCTTCAGGTATACAACAAGGAGTGCTATATCTCAATCACATAACTGTTTTTAGTTTTTTTTTAAGAAACTCCATTCTGATTTCCATAGTGGTCTATATGTCTTTTTTTGTGCTAATACCATGCTTTTTAAAAATTTTTTACTTTATTGATGTACAAATATCAATGAAACAGTTTTAAGATACCTTGACAAGATGGATTTGATAAATTAATACATTGCAGACTGTTTTCATAATGTTTTGGTATCACAGAAGGTGCAAACATGATATTATACTTACAGATATTAGTATAGCGTATGTCCCTTATCAGTAAATTAAGAGAGTGTAGCTGTTTGCGTATCTTATTTTTTATACCTGAATTACATCAAAGATTCAATAATTAATACTTTCTACCTTGTTATTTTCCTAGTGGTTGTTCATAGTACTAGAAGCCGACATAATATCCTGTCTAACCACTATTAGTGCAAATCTTGCCTCTCATAGAATTATGTAGAAGCACAGCGTTATCTATCCCAACTGTACTGTCTATACACACACATCATGATTCTTCCTTTCTATACCCCTTCCTTTGTCTACACCTGTCAAAGATGGGCACTCCATAGTCATTCAACTAATTTAGGTGCCTGAACTCGATGACACAATCCAACACAGTTCAGCATTACACAACAGTAGTGAGTTATCTGAAGAAGTTGTCAACCATAGCCATTTACAGCTCAACTTATTATTATGGCCCTGCAGTGTATACCTCATTTTTATACTTTTCTGCTGGATGGTTAAGACCTAGATAGAGCAAGACCTATATACCAACACATGTACTTTTTGTTTCTTATGATGTCAGTGAAGTCCCCTCAGGGTTTATCTTGTAGTCCTGTACCTTATTCTGTAGATCCTTTGTCTGTGTCATCCATGTAATACCATGCTTTTTTGTTACTCTTGGTTTGTAGTAAAATCAAGTATAGTGATGCCTCCAACCTTGCTCTTTTTGTTTAGGATTGCTTTGGTTATTCTGTGTCTTTTGTGTTTCTATATGAATTTTAGTATTTTTTTTTTTTTTTGAGTCATTGGTACTTTGATGGGGATTGCATTGAACTTGTACATCACTTTTTGTATGATTACTTTGACAGTATTAATTTTGCCAATCCAGGAAGATGGAGGTCCTTTCATCTTCTAGTTGTCTTTTTAATTTTTTTTTTTCAGGGCGTCTGCAGGTTAGCTCAGTTGTTTAAAGCACCTGCTTAGGCAAACTCATTCAGGTGTAGGGGACTGCAGTTCGATCCCCAGCTCCCCAACTGCACAAGACTTGTCCTTATGTCAGCCTGAGCTAGCCAAAAAATAAATAAATAAAAAATAATAAAAATCCGTACTTTTTTTTTCTGCAGTGTTCTGTAATTTTCATTGTAGAGGTCTTCTACCTCTTTCATTAGATTAATCCCTAGGTATTTTATTTTATTTGAAGGTGTGGTGAATTGAAGTGTTTTCCTCAGCTAGACCATTATTAATTTATATTAAAGCTATTGATTTTTAAATGTTTGCTTTTATACTTTGCTACATTGCTGAATCAAATGATAACTTCTAAAAGTCTTTTGATAGAGTCCTTAAGATTTCTTTTTGGGGGAATGCTGGAGAGATAGCTCAGCAGCCTAACCACCTGCCTGGCAAGCACAAGGATTTGGTTTCAATCCTGGCACCACATGTCATGCCAGCCCTGCCTTGGGCATGCCAAGTCAGTCATGAGTCTGGGCATGATGGCATGCACCTGTAACCCCAGCTCTTAGGAGGCTGTAAACAGGTGAATCACTACAAGTCGAATCTAGTAGTAAGATCCTGAACACCCTGTAGACCCCTCCCTAAAATACAAAAATAAATAAATAAATAAATAAATAAATAAATAAATAAATAAATAAACATCAAATCATTGTTTTGGTTTGAATTTCTTTACCACTATCAAGTATTTTTTTTCTTCCATGATTTATAGTTTGTTTTTCTGTGTAAAACTTATTCATTTAAAAATATAGTTCTTTTTGGTGGGGGGATCAGGGAGAGTAAAGTGTAGTTATTATGGTGGTGCATAGCTGTAATCTCAGCATTCTGGGAGGCCAAGGCAAGAGGATGGGAAGTTTGAGCCCAGGCTGGACAGTTTAGTGAGTTAGTGAGCTCCTGTCTTAAAGGAAAAGAGGAAGAAAAAGGGGAGAGGGGTGCACACTGGGAATGTAGCTCAGTTTGAAAGTGTGAAGAGCCTCAGTATCCATCTATAATATTGTAAACAAAGAAAAAATAAGTGGTTATTAGCAGGGTTTCTATTTATGTTATCATGGGAGTGTTTATGTCATTATTTTTTTGTTGATTTGTAAGAATTTTTTAGTGATACTGGCTCTTTGTCATATATTGTGAAGGCAAAATTATATTTGCTAGCTAAGTCAGGAATTTTTTTTGTACCAAGAATTGAACTCAGGACCTTGCGCTTGCCAGGTAGGCACTTGTGCCACTGAGCTATGTCTTTGGCACTAAGTCAGGTAATTTGTGTGTGTGTGTGTGTGTGTGTGTGTGTGTGTGTGTGTTTTGTTTGTAGTTCAGATTGGCCTTGAACTTACAGGACTTGATTTGTGGTGATTGTTTTGTCTCAGCCTCTCCTATACTGGGATTATAGGTATGCACCACCATCGCAGCCTAGAAAATTTTATTTTACTTTATCTTACTTTATATTTTATGTATTTGTTACACTCACTATATAGCTTGGACTCTAGTTATCCTCCTGTTTTCAGACTCCTCAGTGCTGGGATTGCAGGCATTTGCACTCATGACCAGTCTTGGTGGCTGGCTCAGTGTACCTGGGGGCCGGGCTGGCATGGCATGTGGTATTGGAGATCGAACCCTGGTCTCTGTGCTTGCCCAAGCAGGTGCTTAGTCCACTGAGCTATCTTGCTAGCCCTGCCTAGAACATTTTAATGGATAATATTTATCTAGTTTTATTTTTCTTTTGTATAACCTCTTCTGATTTTCCATGTAGTATAGCCATATTTAATGTATTTTTCAGTGATTTAAATTTAAAATAGGAAGGGCCAGCCAAATAGCCCAGCACATTAAAGCACCTATAAGCAGGTGTAGGGGCTGGTAGTTTGATCCCTGTCATGTCGGCCCCACTCCTGGGCATGAGCTGAGATGTGATTGATACTGGGCGTGGTGGCGCGTGCCTGTAATCCCAGCACTTGGGAGGCTGTAAACAGGAGGATCACTACAAGTCCAATCTACACGGTGAGACCCTGTAGACCTGTAGACCTTTCCCTAAGTACAATAAGTAAATAAATAATTTTGAAATAAGAATTATTAAGTTATTAGGCCATAGTTCGTTTGTTTTTTTGCTTTTGTCTTCCTTCACTTATTTCTTCCTTCTTAGATTATTATTATTGTTATTATTTTTGTCTGTGTGGTACTGGGGATGGGCCCAAGGACTTTTGCACTGAGTTACATCTCCAGGCCTTCTTATTTATTTAGCTTTGAGACAAGGTCATGCTAAGTGCCAGGTGCTCAATTATATTTCCCATGCAGAATTTAAAAAAAAAGATGAACAAATGCGTATTATAAAAGATGTACACATACTTAATGAAGCCATAATAAGTTAAGGCAATGTCAGATAATCCAGCTCTTACAATTTATACAATTATAAAATTTTATAATATATTTACAAAATTATAAAATTTTATAATGTAATTATAAAATTACATTGACCTGGGCATAGTGGAGCAGTCCTGTAATCACAGCACTTGGGATGCTGAGGCAGGAGAATCGCTGTGAGTTTGAAGCCAGCATAGGCTACAAAGTGATTCCAAGGTCAGCTTGAATTTACAGTGAAACTCTTATCTCAAAAAGACAAAATTATATTGAGATAATTTTTAAATTATTAGATAAAATTTAACGTGAGGCAGTGGTATGAGGGCAGCTGCTCCTGAGTTCCTGGCCTGTGCTATTGACATTCCAGATAGGATCGATTTTTAGCAGTTGGAAGCTCAGCCAAAATCTGTGACAACACTCATTTGCTCTAATGAGCAGATGTGCCATTTAGAAAAATAGTCAGAAGCCACTCTGCCTTGAGTTTGGGCTGAGTGTTCCTAGGGAGCCTCAGTGGGTTCAATTATGTTTAGATGAAAAAGAGCAACCCAAAACCTATTTGGTGTAATTTCAGGGTCATGTAAGGGCTGTTATTTTATAGTAAGTGACCAACTTAGGAACGTGTAAGCTGTAGATTTTCACTGATCTGAGTTAGCCTCGAATGATGAACATTCTTAGATGTGAACAAGTCACAGAAGTGGCTCAGTGTCTGGGAGACCTTGTCGCAGTTGTGCTGCACAGTGCAAGGGTGTCTGGAAGTGCAGTGGATGCTTGGTAGCAAGAGGAAAAGCAGTGACTGTGGAAACAAAGTGAAAATACACTAACTTCTTGTCAGCTCATTCTATGGCAGTTGTTGTATTGTACTGTATCACCATTTTTTGTTTTTATGAATTTAGGACAGGATATACAGGGTGTACAGGGTTTCACTATGTAGACTGGACTTGTAGGGATCCTCCTGTTTTCAGCCTCCTAATTGTTGGGATTATAGGTGTGTGCCACCGCACTCAGTCTCAATTGCTGTCTCAGCGTTCCCCTGGTGCAGGGCTGGCCTGGCACAGCATGCCAGGAATTGAAGCCCAGCCACTGCACTCTGCTTAAGCAAGCGCTTTAGTCTGCTGAGCTATCTGGCTGGCCCTTTCACCATTTTAAGGTAACTAAAAGTAAAAATAGTTTATTTGCTCTGTGTGTGTGTCTTTTTTTTATGCTTTACATTGTGTATTTGGTGAAAGTGTATACAATTCACTTGTTGGACGTACAAACATTCTCCCAGAACAGAATTCATTTGTAAGTCAAGGATTTACATATATTTGTCAAATGATTATTTTGTTGAATTCTGTTTCATAGATGAATTGCCAATTATTTCAAATATCTTCTTTAAACAGCCAAATCTCCTACATAGGGACTTTAAAAAAAATTATTTATTTGTATTTTGACTTGAAGAGCAAAAAATAGCAGCAAAACAAAGAGAAAAAAATGACATAAACATGGCAACATACAATGTTACATATGTTACAGATTTTCAAAACATGGATGGCTAAATATATATATATATATATATATATATATATATATATATAT
>PVKA01044558.1:0-16096 GCA_004027165.1 Ctenomys sociabilis | reverse complement strand
CTCATGCATTTTTTTTAACTACATAAATTTTCTTGAAAATGTGGACTCATCCAAAATTTTACATGGCTTTCGATAAAAACAATCTTGACAAATCCAGATGGTTTAAAATTTTGTGCAATGGAATATAAACCCCTAACAAGAGTTCCAAAGTTGGGGAGCTAAGAGGCAGAAGGTCAGGATTCTGAAGCCTCATTGTTGAGGGAGTCAGGAAGGGAGGTGCTGATCCCCATTTTGTTTGATTTCCAGGGTCAGTTTCCTTATTTGTCACCGGCTACACAGCAGGTACTGTCCTGACCTTTCACCTACTTTCACCTCAACTCCCTTTCACCTACTTCTGATCTGTGCCTGCTGCATCTGAGACCTCTGCCCAGACACCTGTACATCACAAAGGTTCCCAACTAGGTTCAGATTCTACTTCTGGACACAGAAATGACAACGTGCAGAGATGGTCAGGGCCGGTGGGAAGGGCTCCAACCCAGCTCACCTCCGCCCTTCTCCAACATCTAAGAGGGAGGAGAGGGGGTAATAATGGGAAGGAAAGGGGTCACTACTGGTTGGATCCCAGTGCTGGGTACACAAGAAACCAGTGATCCATATCACCCAACCCATACTACACATTAGTGTCCACTTATTAGCTTGATTAGGTCTTTTTCCATTTTATTCATTCCTTAGACACTAAGCTCCAACTATGTGAGAGATGCTCAGGAAATGTTACAGGAAGTGAAGACATTCAGAGGTGGCACTTTCTAAACACCTCATGCTCTGTTCTTGGCTTCCTCCATTCACGTTATAGGCTGCTAAATGTTCGTATGCACAAAAAGTTGATCACAGTATAACATGGTTTGTGACTAATGTCAGTGTCCATTCCACTGAGACATCACCTTCTAGACTGGCCCTGAGCTCAGCCTGCAGCCGCCCTACTGGATCTTAAGCTTCATGTGAGGATATGCCACAGTGATGATGCCTGCGACCGAGGACACGAGCCCCCCGAGCCCGATGATGCCAGCATTGGACTTGTAGATCCCCAACTGGTCCAAAGGGATCAGGATGTCACAGAAGTTCTTCACTGTATCCAGGAACAAAGGAGGATGTTGCTTCAGGGATCGGAATAAGAGAAGAAGAAAGGACTGGAGCCATTCTGTCTCCTCATCGAGCACACTGTACCCAAGAGGATCCCCAGATGTTGATTTCCCTCCCTTTGCCCTTTCATGCGTCACCTGGATCATCTGCAGGGAGATTTCATACAGGTCCCTGACCAGGCTCAGCAGGAGGAAGTAGTAGTAGTGGCGGGCAGCCCACATCTGCCACTTTTCTTTGTTGATGCCAGAGGAGAGACCAACGTTCTTCACCCAGAGGACGGTGTCACAGATGAAATAAACCACACGGTTCAGGTTAGCTAACGTCAGACATAAGCGGGGCACCAGGTCAGTGGCGTGGGTGCTTTGTTTGGTTGCCTGGACAGCATGGACCACATTGCCGAGCCGGAACCCTGAAGACTCGGTCCCGGCCCTGGGTCTGGTTAGAGAAGCGGATGAAGGCGTCCATGGCCCCTGACCCCTGACCACGCGTGGCAGGCTCAAATCTCTGGTCCTCTGGGACACCGCGGGTCCCTGGGGAGGGTCAGAGCCCGGATAACTAGGTTGGGGTCTTCTGGCTATTCTTTTGTTGTTAATGTCTCATTTCATTATGTTTTGTGAAGTAATTTTCCTGTATGATATTGACTTTTGGAATACATTATTTTTCTTGAGACTTAATGAATGGTCTGTTTCTGTTGGTTTGTTTTGACTTCTTTCTTTTTAAAGACAGCCTCTTGCTATGTAATTCAAGCATTCAGGCCAGCTTTGAATTTATTTTCTAGCCCAGGCTGACCTCAACCTCATGGTGTTTCTCCTGCTTCAGGCTTCTGAGTGCTAGGATTACAGGTGTGCACACCACACCTGCCTCATGATCTATTTTATTAACTGCCTCAAGTAGTCTCTGTTTGTTAGATTCATTGTTCTATGTAAGTTTGTTAAGTCAGACCCCCATATTTTAATGTATTTAGGTTATCCAATCAAGTGTATAAATTACCCTCTGTGACTCACTCATTTATTCAACAGAATTTATCAAGGATCCTATGAAGTGCCAGTCCTCTTTAAGTGGCAGGAATCTGGAAATGAATACCACTAAAACCATGCTTTCATGGCACTTATTTTCTTGTTGTAGATGACAGCCAATAAATAAATAAATGAATTAAAAATCTATAGTGTTTCATATGGTAAGAGTAAGGAAAAATGCAGATAAGGATAAACAGAAGATAGTTACGATTGTGGTCAGTGGTGATTGCTCTGTTAGGTTGGGTATGAGAGCAGGCTTCTCTAAGGTAGCATTTGATATAATGGGAAACAGAGATAGGAAATCCAACACAAGTAGTTGAGACTCAGAGGTCTAGAAGAGAGTTCAAGTTCCAGTTATATAAAATATCAATAGAAAATGTATGCAAGTGTTTTTATCTCATCTGTGTGAGCAGAGCCTTGAACCTGCTTTTAAGGGCAGAATAATAGGACGGGTAAAACAATTGTCTAGAGGAAAAGAAAAAAAACAGAGTGCTGAAAGGCTGATGGGGAGAATATGCTTGTGAAATGGTAGAGTAAAACATAGGTAGCTATAGAAGCCTTAGTCAGGAGATATAGATCTAGTCTCTGAGAATCAAAGTGAGGTTTTGTCTTTTTGATTGTTTTTATAGCAAAGTTTTGGATTCATGCTTTCTCCAATGGTTTCCCTTATATCTGTCAGTTTTAACTTTGTGTAGTTCAGCATACAATACTCTTTCAAATATTTTTATCTCTGAATTCAAAACTGATGCAGCTCTTTCTAACATTGTACTTTCTTTAATACAAAATATGCTTCTCTATGCAGTGGATTTTTTATTTGATATTGAGGATTGAACCCGGGACCTTGTAATTGAACTACATTTCCATCTCCAGTACATTATTATCTTATTTATGTATTTATTTAGTCGGGGCCCCAATAAGTCACTGAATTTCCCAGGGTAGGCTGGAACTTGTGAACGTCCTCACTGAAATAGTTTAGAAGTAAATGGAGTGAAAACTAGTTCCGTATCCCACCACTTTATTCTATGTTATTGAAGAAAATGGTAATCTTCTGTATTGCTGGTGAAGGGGTGGAATAGTAGAGGCTTACTGGAAGATAGTTTGGCAGTTTCTTAGACAATGGAACATTTTATCATATAGTTCAAGCATCTGGGTATTTACACAACTGAAATGAAAATCAATAGGTATGGTAGATACTCAGTTCTTGGATGAAAACTGATTACATCATACAAGGTGTGAGCATGATGTACAGTGGGGACACAACATTGTTACATTTTGTAGGTCCTGGGTGGTAGTGGAGACTGAATTCCTAGCGATGTAATGGGAAGACTTCCTTATTCTGCTGGATGGTGGGTGGGAATTAGCTCCCTCATGAGATTTGTCTTCAGTTTACAAAGCAAGAAATGTTGTGACTCCCATGCTGTGATACTCCTGGATAGGATGGATAGCTTAACAATACGACGTATGGTGAGAGATTTGCATCACATAATATAAGCATTCCTCTGGAGGGCCTGAAAACTAGGGTAAGCCACACAGATGATCAGTTTTGTCTACATGATTGAGCTCAATAAAACTCTGGACCCAAGAGTCAGATTTTCTCTGGGCAGCAACACTCTGTAGATGTGCTATATTGGTGCACATCCTTGCTGAGAGGAATTAGCACCATCTTTAACTCCACTGGGAGAGAACAACTGGAAGCTCCTCATTTGGAGCTCTCCTGGACACTGACCTATACATTTCCTCCCTTGGCTGATTTTACTCTATCTTTTCACTGTAGTAAACCATAATTGTGCTTTCACAGATTTTTGGAGTTTCTTTGAGTATTTATAATGAACCACTGAACTTATAAGAAGTCTTGGGAATTACCCAATTCCATAACAATAATAACTTTTTCAAGAACACAAAACAAGAGTAACCTTATGCATTGTTGATGGAAAGGTGAAATAGTAGAGGCATACTGGAAGATAGTTTGACAGTTTCCTAGACAATGGAACATTTTATTATATAGCTCAAGAATCTTGCCTCTGGGTATTTACTGAACTAAAATGAAAATCCGTGTTTACATAGAAACCTGTATGCTAGCTGAGTGTGGTGGCATATACATGTAATCCTACCTGCTTTAGAGGCTGAGGCAGGAGGATTGTAAATTTGAGGCCATGCTGGGCAGTTTAGCAAGACCATGTCTAAAAATGAAAGACTGGTGATATAACACAGTACTGCAAAAACACATAAAACAAAATTCTGTTTGTTAGACCAGCTTTAATAATCATCCAAAGCTGGAAACAGTCCAGGTGCTTATTAACAGATGATTAAGAAACTCATATTGTGTATCTTCATTACTACTCAGCAATAAAAAATAACCTAGTTGATTCATACAACAATATAAATGAACCATAAATACATTTTGATAAGGGATGAAATCCAAATACAAAAAGATATATATTACCTGATTGCATTAATATGACATTTTCTAAAATATAATGCTATATGGGTGAAAAATAGATCTATAGTTGTCAGAGGTTGGGGAAAGTGAGACATCAGCTAAAATGATTGGAGAAGAGAGGTTTTAGTTTTGCGGAGATGGGAACTGAATTCAGGGCCTATACACTGAACTACAAGTCCACCTTTTTTATTTCATTTTGATAAAGGTTCCCACTAAGTTGCTAAAGTGCCCAGGCTGAGTTGAAATTCACATTCCTCCTGCCTCAGGAGAGTTTTTATATGATGGAACTGTTCTGCATAGTACCTAATTGGTGAATACATGATTCTAAACATTTACAAAAACCTATGGAACTTGCAGAACAAGGAATGAACTTTATTATGTGCAAACTATAAAAAATCAAACAGTATCTCAGGTTATTCTCAGATTGAATGGAACCTTTTACAAATGAATTTTATAATATTAAAAATATGTGACATCACTTTCCTGAGGGCTGTGAGGGAAAAAAGGAGCTGACCTAATTACATTTTTTTTCTGTATTAGTACAGGGTCTACAGGGTCTCACTACATAGATCGAACTCATAGTGATTTTCGTTTTCAGCTTCAAATTAATTTAATGGGACATCTATTTGGAAATAATTTTAGATTTACAGAAAAGTAACAAAGTCAGTACAGAGAGTTCCATTATGACCTTCAACTAATTTTCCCCCACTGTTAACAATTTTCATTTCCATGGCCCATTTGTTAATTAAGAAACCAATATGAGTACTTTATTATTAAGCAATAAAAAAGCTCCAAATTTTATTTGGATTTGATTTGCCTTTCCATTAATGTCATTAATATATATGATAACATGAAATATATTGCATATATATGACACGTAATATATGACAATATGCAATATAATAACTATGGTTAATTTCCTAACATCTTGTTTGAAATTCTATATTGCTTTTGTTTTTTCTATTCTCTTTAAAATAAAAAACTAGATAAAAACTTAGATATAAAACCAGAAACATTGACACTGCTAGAAGATCACATAAGGGAAGCATTTGAAGTCATAGATACATGCAAAGACTTCCTGAATAGGACTCTAAGAGCACAGTAAATAATATCAAGAATCACACCACATGGTGTACTATCGAAGTCCTACTCAGGAAGACTTTGCATGTGTCTATGGATTTATTCCTCTCATTCAGTGGGTTGTCACTTCACTATGTTGTATCCTTTCTTATTAAAATTTGATATTGTCCCATTATTCCTGATATTATTATTATTATTTATCATTATCATTATTATTTTATGTATTTGGTACAGGGTATCATTATGCAGCTCAGACTCATAGTGATTGTCTTGTATTCAGCCTCCCCAGCACAGGGATTACAGGTATGAACCACCATTCATGTCTGGGTGGCCAGCTCAGTGCACCCAGGGCGGCCTGTGCAGAAAGTGGTGTGATCCTTGATATGATTTACTGTGCTCTTGGAGTCCTATTCAGGAAGTCTTTCTGTGTGTCTATGACTTCAAGTACTTCCTCTATGCTGTCTTCTAGCAGTTTCAATATTTATAATTTTATACCTAAGCATTTTTATCTACTCTCTTATTATAAGAGAATAGAAAGAATAAAAGTGATGTAGAATTTCAAGACAAGATGTTAGGAAGTTAACAATAGTCATTGTATTGTATATTGTCATATTCAAAGTAGTTCCTCAGAGGGCTGGTGAGATAGCTCAGCAGACTAAGGACCCACTTAGGTGAGCTCAGGGATAAGGATTGGATCCCTGGCATCACATGCTGCATCAGCTCCACAACCAAGCACACTGAGCTAGCCACCTAGACCTTGCATGGTGGCACATGCCTGTAATCCAAGCACTGGGAAGGCTGAAAACAGTAGAACCTCTACAAGTCTGAGCTGCATAGTGAGACCCTGTACCAAATACATATAAATAAATAAATAAATAAATTGATTAACAAAAGTAGTTGCTCAGATTACAATATATAGGGATGAAAAACTGATCCAACAGTATAACCACTAAATGTTCCTTTCAATGAACTAGTAGATATTAATAGTGCAATTATTTTAGCTATCTTGTGAGTGTTTCTTTTCTCCTTTGTCCCATTACAGTTGTTCTGTTTTTTTTGAGCAGTCTTTCCCCATTTACAATATGTACTGTACCTTATGCATATTATTTACTTTTCAGTTTTTTAAACTAGAAGACTGTACAATACTTACACATGAATCGTATTTATTTCACTTCTGAGCATGGCCTCTAATTGAATCCATTTACCTAAAAAAGCTTTAACTTTATCTTTCTTTATAGCTGAATAGTAATATACTGTATAAAAATAACACATCATTTTAATTCATTCCTCAGTGATAGACATCTGGGTTGTTTCTAAGATTTAGCCATTATTAATTGTGCTGCTATAGATATGGGTACACATATATTGTGTGGTAGAAGGTTTTTAATTCTTATTGTAAAATATACAAAACGGGAAAAACTGGGTCAAATGGGACTGCTAGTCATAGGTTTTTGAGGAATCTCTACACAGTTTTCCACAGTAGTTTACCATTCTACACTCACACAAGCAGTGAGAAGGGTTCCTTTAATCCCACAGCCCCTTCTGCATTTGTTACAGGTTGACTTTTTAAATTTATTTTTAAAGAATACAAAATGATGATAGAAAAAAAAACAGCATTAAAAACAATAGAAGATTTCACTAAGCAAAATAGTAGGAATTCCACAATGGTTGCTGTATTACTTGATGCTATCTTCAAATTAGTTGTTCAAGCTACTAGACATATAAATGGGTAAGATTCATTGAAAGAAAAATCCAATCCAGGGCCAGCCAAATTGCTCAGTGGATTAAAGTGCCTGCTAGCAGACCCAGGGGCCCAGGGTTTGATCCTCAGGCCTTCCCTGCAGGCACCACTCCCAGGACACACTGAGACAGCAATTGAGACTGGGCATAGTGGCACTCACCTATAATCCCAGCACTTGGGAGGCTGTGAACAGGAGAATCACTGAGTCCAATCTAGTAGTGAGACCCTGAACACCCTGTAGACCCATTCCTGAACTACAGAAAAAAAAGAAAAATCGAGTCCAAAACAAAATAATAACAAAGAACTTATACAAAACTCAGGAGGAAAACATTCACAGCAAAAAGAAAAAAAAAAGCACTAGTGACTCCTTTCAAAAAATCAGCAAAGAGGCAGGCGGGACAGCTTAGTGGACTAAAGCAACTACTTAGGCAAGCTCAGGATAGTTCAGGGACCGAGGTTCGATCCCTGGCACCACATGCCATGCCAGCCCTACACCCAGAGTGGGCTGAGTCTACTACAGGGTCCAGTATGTCTAATACCAGCACTGGGGGGGGGGTCTGGGAACAGGAGTATCACTATGAGTCCAAGCTGCATAGTGAGACCGTGTAACAACTCAATATATTGAAAAAAAAAAAAACAACAAAATGAAACAAAACAGAAATTGACAATTACCCAAACTATTCTGCAAATATTTCAATATATCTTTTTTCCTTCTTTCATTTGTCTTTTCCTCATCCTATTTTTTCCTTCCCATTGAACAATTTCTTTCTCTATCACAGTATCTGTTGTACCTTTAAGATTTTCATTACTCTTTTAGGTTCCTATACTAACAAGATAATAAGATGTTTGCACATGTAGAATTAATTTATTTCACATATGAATATAATCTCTACCTGCATCCATTTATCTACAAGAGACTTGAATTTATCTTTTTATAACTTTATAATGACAAATTGTCCTGCTCTAAACATGGGTGCACATATAAAGGTGTGGTATAATGATGTCAGTTCTTTTGGAAAAATACCCAGGAGGGGAAAGCTGGGTGCAAGAGCCAGGGAGATGCCTCAGTAGAATAAGTGCTTCCCTGGTAAATGCAAGGGCCTTAGTTCAATACCCAGCTCCGCAAATTAAAAAAAAAAAAAAAAGGAGTAACTGGGTTGAATAGGATCTATAGTCCTAGCCTTTTGGGGAATCTCAGTACTGATTTCCATAATGGTTGTACCAGCCTGCATTCCCCACAACAGTGAAGGTTCCTTTTCCCTCACAGCCCCTACAGCATTTGTTATTACTTGATTTCTTGATGATAACCATTTTTCTGGAATAAGATGGTATCTTAGCATTGTTTTAATTTGCGTCTCTTGAATGACCAATGATGTTGAAAATTTTTCATATATTTATTTGCTATTTATATCCTTTCATTTGTGAATTATATATTCGTATCAATTGTCCATTTTGGATTAGGTTTTTAATTTCAGAGGCCTGATTTTTTTATATTCTTTGTTTTTTAGGTTTTTTGTGTGCAGGGCCTCACTACGCAGCTTGGACTTGGAGTGATCCTCCTGATTTCTACCTCCGTATTGCTGAGATTACAGAGGTGTTCTGCCACGTCTGGACTCCATCACTGGCTCAACATGCCCAGGGGTGGGGCCAGTGTGGCATCCGGTGCCAGGGATTGAAACCAGGCCTCTGCGCTTACTTAAGCAAGCACTTTGTCTCCTGAGCTATACCGCTGGCCCTTTTTAATTCTTTATATGTTCTACATAGGAGTCCTTTGTCTGAAGGATAGACTGCTATCATTGTTTTCCACTTTGTGGGTTTTTTCAGAGAGAAATCACTCTGTTGGTGATTTCTTTTAAGGTTGTTTTTGTATATGTGTGTGTGCAGGGTCTCACTATGCAGGTTAGACTCGAAGTGATCCTTTTGATTTCCGCCTCTCTAGTGCTGGGATTACAGGCATGTGCCATTATGCTCAAACTCTATGTTGGTGATTTTTTTTTTTTAATGTTCAGAAACTTTTCAAAAAAGATGAGATCCCAATTTTTGATTGTTTGCAGTATTTAACTTGCAGTTTGTTTTTTTTCCACCTCTTTACCTACCCCTATGTCCTTAAGGTTTCTATCTACTTTCTCTTCCAGAAGATTTAGTGTTTCAGTTTTAATATTTAAATCATTGATTCATTTTGACTGTAGCTTAGTGTATGGAGATAGACATGGGTTTAATTTTAGCTTTTGGCATGTGGAAATCCAGTTTTTCCAGCACCCTTTCTTTCAATGAACATGTTTGACCCATTTGTGAAAGATAAGGTGCATGAGTGTGGTCGTGTCTATATATTCTAATCTTTTACATTGATCCTCAGGTTAGTTTTTTTTTTTTTTTTTTTTTTTGCCAGAAGCATGCTGATTTTATCACTATAGCTTTGTAGTATAATTTCAAGTCTGTGATTGTGCCTTTCTTTTGTTATCCAAGATTGCTTTTGCCATTTAGATCTCTTCTGATTCCAGATTAATTTTGGGAATGTTTTTCCTAGATCTGTGAGATATACTAATGGTGTTTTAATTAGGATTGCACTGAATCTCTATAATAATTTGGCACTGTGGGCATTTTCACAATGTTGGTTCTTCCTATCCAGGGGCAAGGAATACTTTTCCATTTTCTGAAATCCTCTTTGATGTCTTTTTCAGAGTATTATAATTTTTGCTGTATTAATTATTTACTACCTTTCAGAGATTGATTCCTAAGTATTTAATTTTCGGGGGAGCTATTGTGAAAGGCATCATTTCCATAATTTCTCTCTTTGTGTATAGAAATTCTATTGATCTTTGAATGTTGACATTGCATCCTGCTATGCTACTGAATTTGTTTATTAAATGTACAAGTTTCTCAATGGAGTTTTGGAGATTGCTATGTACAGTATCATGTCATCTGCAAATCATGATAATTTCACTTCTTACAATCATTACTCTTTTTTTTTCCTCTTGTCTCTTTGCTCTGGCTAATGTTTTCAGATCTATGTTGAACAGGAGTTGTGACAGTGTGCATCCTTTTCTTATTCCTGATTTCAAAGTGAGTGGTTTAAATTTTTGTCCATTAAGTATGATGTTGGCTGTTGGGACATGGTTTTTTACCAGGTTGAATTAGTGACTATCTATTTCAATTTTCTGTAGGATTTTTAAAATCATGATTGAGTGTTAGACTTTGTCAAAAGCTCTTTCTGTTCCTAGGGGGCCAGGTAGATGGCTTAGTGGAATAAGTGCTTCCCTGGCAAGTGCAAGGGCCAGAGTTCAATCTCTGGTTCCACAAAAAAAAAAAAAAAAAAAAAAAAAAAAAGCTCTTTCTGCATCTAATGAGGTGATCATGTGATTATTGTCTTCGGCTTTGTTGGTTTTGTGTATTACATTTCTAGCCCTGCAGTCCTGGAATGAATCATATTTGGTTACAATGTATAATCTTCATAATCTTTTTAATGATTTGCTACATCCTGTTTGCTGCTATTTTACTGAACATTTTTACATATATGTTCATTAGACATTGGCCAGTAGTACTCATTTTTGGCTGGCTTCTCTGATTTTGGTATCAGAGTAATACTTGCATCCCTGAATGAGTTTGGGAGAATTGTTTTCCTTTAAATTTCATTGAAGTTTCAGAAGTGCTGGCATTATGTGTGCCCTGAATTTCTTGTACATTTCAGCTGTTAACTCATCAGAACCTGGGCTTGTCTTTGTTGATAATTTTTTTTTACTACATTTTGTATTTCACTGACTGATATTTGGTTATTTAGAGTTTTTCTATCTCCTTTATGCAGCTTTCAAAATTCATATATATCTAGGAATTTGCCCATTTCTTCTGTGTCTTCCATCCTATGAGAGAAAAGATTTTGGACATAAGGAATGATAATCTTCTGAATTTTAATAGTGTCTGCAGTGATTTCACCCCTTTCTCAATACATGAATTTGAATTTTTCCTTTCCTTTTTTTAAACAATGAGGTTCCCTAGGAGTTTATTAATTTTATTTATTCATTCAAAGAGCCAATTCTTTGACTCATTAATTCTTTGTATTGAGATCCAACCCAAGCCCAGGCCCAATGATTGTGTGGGAGAGCTTCCAGCATCCCTGAGGCCACTGGTCCTCTCCGGATCAAATCCAGGAATGTGGCCTGAGACCCTCTGCTCTCTCAAGACTTCTTCACCCCTCTGGAGCCCCCCCAAGCCTGCTGAGTGTGTGAGAAATTCTGCCACACTCTCAGGACCACCCAGTTCCAGCCCAAGCCCGGGCCCAGCAAGTGTGTGGGAGAGCTTCCAGCTTCCCTGCACTGACTGGTCCTCTCCTGACCAAACACAGGCATAGGGTGTGAGTGAGACCCTCTGCTACGTCCTCAAGATGCTCCAACACTTAGAAGCCCATCTCCTAAGGTCAGATCTCAGTTTTTGCAGTATTTTCCATATAGTTTGTTTATTGTTCACGAACTCTGTTACTCCATGTCTTCTTGTATACAGAAATTCTAGTGATTTTTGAGTGCTCACTTTGTATTCTCATGTTATTAAATCTACAAATCACTTGGTTGAGTTTTTGGATCTTATATGTAGCAGATTATGTCATATGCAAGTAGTGATATTTTACTTCTTTCTTTCCTATATTTATTCTTTTTTTATTTTTCTCTCTAGTCTAATTTCTCTGGCTAATGTGTCCAGAACTATATTGAATAGCAGTGGTGATAGTGGGCATCCTTGCCTTGTTCCTGATTTTAGAGTGAAAGGTTTAATGTTTTGTCCAATTAATATGACAATGGCTGTTGCTTTGTCACAAATGGCTTTCATAATATTGAAGTAAAGACCATGTATTCTGATCTTCTATAGGGTTTTTCTTTCATCATGAATTGACTTGGATTTTATCAAAAGCTTTTTCTTCATCTATTGAGATGATCATGTAATTTTTGTCTTTGACTCTGTTGATAAAGTGCATTACTTTTATTGAATTGCATATGTTTAAGCATCCCTTCATTTGTAGGATGAATTATACAGCTGTTCATGGTATATAATCTCCTTGATGATTTACTGCCCTGTTTTTGCTAGTGTTTTATTGTGTATTTTGGCGTCTCTATTGATTAGGGAGATTGGTCTGTAGTTCTTTTGGCTGGGTCTTTTTATCTTTTAAAATAATTTTATTGATAAACAAATAGCAATGAGAAAGTTTCAAAACAGACTAGTAGGACAGTTTCAATAATTAATATATTGCATATTGTTATCTTGGTGGGTATTCATTCTACAAGATGCAAACATGGTATCCTGTCCAAAACACTATTAGAAAAAAATCTTTCTGTTGATCAAATTAAGAGAATGTAGCTATATATCTGTCCTAACTATTTTGAATATACCGATTCAAAATGGTCATTCATTTGTATCCCCTTTTTGTTTAGTTTTGTGAGAAAAGGATATTTCATTGTCATTTAAATATTGTAGGTGCATGAATCAGCAAAATATTCCAATATAATCCAGTTGTCCATAATAGTAGTGGATTTTCCATAAGACTGGCAATATCAGAAGTTGCTGAGCATTTTACAGCTCAGTATATTAATATGGCTTTACTTTTTATACTTCGTTTTTATACTTTTCTGCTGGATGGTTAAGACCAAGACAAAGCAAGACCTGTATAACAAGAAATATAGCTTTTGTGTCCAATAAGGTCAGTCAAATCCCCTCAGGATTTATCTGGAAACACTGTCCTACAGTTTGTAGATCCTTTTGCAGTGTCAGCCAAGTAGATGAATCACGGCCATTGCTTGACCAATTTGCTGTCTGTTAAAGCCTGAGAGAATATTTTTTCTCCATGTGACTCTCCTTAGGCACACTCTACCTCTTCAATCATTTTCCTCTGTGGCCACATAATCTCCTTGATCAGAAAATTTGGGACACAATTGAGTTACATGATGTTACAGTACAAGTTCTCCTATGTCCTGAGTCTTCACTGACTTGGCTGGGTCTTATTGTTATTGTCAGATATGATACTCTACATGGAAGACACAAAAATTTGCACTAAAAACTCCTAAATTAAGAAAAAAATTATTAGCATAGCAGCATGTGAAGTCACCAGTCAATAAGAAACAGCATTCCTGGACACAAATAATGAACTTACTGAGAGAACATTTGGGGAAATCACATCCTTCACAATAGCATCCAAAAAAATGAAGTACCTGCGAATCAGTCTCTGTACAGTGAAAATTAAAATACTATGAAAAAAGAGACTAAAGAAATTGGAACAATATCCCTTGCTCATAGATAGGAAGAATCAACATTGAGAAAGTAGCCATACTCCCAAAACTATTACTCAGAGTTAATGCAATCCCAATTACAATATCATTAGTGCACCTGACAGATCTAGAGAAAACATTCCTAAATTTGATTTTGAGCCAGAAAAGACTTAGAATAGTGAAAGAAATCCTTGACAACAAAGGTAAGTCAGGGGGCATCATAATCACTGGTTTGAAATCATACTACAAGGCTGCTGTGATAAAATCAGCATGGTACTGGCAAAAAAGACTTGAGTAACAATGGAACTGATCAAAAACATTGAGATGCAACTGAAAAATATACTTCACCCCCTTGTCTATGACAAGGGGCCATCATGTTTATTGATAGAAAGATAGCCTCTTCCATAAATGGTGCTAGAAAATGTCTCTCTCCCCAATGCAAATACTAAAACTAGATACCTGTGTATCACCATGCACTAAACTAAAGCCAAAATGAATAAAAAATGTCAATATTAAAATAGAGATGTAAATATTAAAACACCACCGGATGTGGTGGTGTGGCCCTTTAATCCCATAACTCAGAAGGCCGAGGCAGGATCATAGCTACCAGTTTCAGGCAAGCCTGGGCTATAAAGTAAGCTCAAAGCCAGTCTGAACTGCATATTGTCCCACTTCTAAAAGACAATAAATAAATAAACAAACAAATAAATAAATAAATATTAAAACATAACCCCTCAATCTACTATCAGTGAAAGTAGGTGGAGATCTTGAAGATATAGGGGTAGGCAGAGGCTGCATGAACAAAATCCAGAGTGCATGGGAAATATTTCCATGAATCAATGACTGGGTTGTCATCTTATTAAAAACTCTTTTGCACATAAAGAGAAATACTCAGCAAGGTGAAAAGGCAATCCAGAATAGGAAATAATTTTAACTAAGTATCTCTCAGACAAAGGACTTCTATCAAGAACACATAAATAATTGAAAGATATCAGACCCCTCAATTGAAAGACCCAATCCAATAATGGCCATCTGAGATGAATATATGCTTTTTCGATGAAGAAATACAAGTAGCAAATAAACATATGAAATAATGTTCAACATCACTGGTCATTCAAGAAATGTAAAGTAAAACACCGAGATTCCATCTCTTCCCAGAAAGAATGGTTATTACGAAGTAGTCAACCTATAAGAAGTTCTGGAGGGATTGTGGGGAAAATAGAATGATTTTCTATGGTTGATGAGAATGTAGATTTGTTCAACCACTATGAAAATCAATGTGGAGATTCCTAAAATTATTAGGATTAGAAGTCCCACTCAACCCAGCTATTCTCCTTCTAAGTATGTTTCCAAAAGAACTGAAAACATAGCACAGAGATATATGTACACCCATATTTATAGCAGCGCAATTTGTGATGGCTCTATCTTGAAAACAACTCAAATGCTCATCAACTGAGGCATGGACAAAAAGATGTGGTTTTTTATACAATAGATTGCATTATTCAGCTATAAAAAAAAGATAATCTAAAGGCTTTTATAGGTAAATGGATTCAACTAGAGGCTGTGCTCACAGGTGAAATAAATCAGACCCACATGTGTAAACCTCATATTGTGTCTCTAATGAAGGAAACTGAAAGAGTAAATAAAATCTGGAAGGTACAATAGATATTGTAAAAGGTAATGATACTGCTCAAATGAAAAGAACTATTGGGATGAGGGAAAGGAGAAAACAAAAAAGATGAAAGGAAAAATAATATATGTAAATACACAGGATAGCTGGGATGATTTTATTATGAAACTCTATTTGTTTTTTCCAGGGAGTAGTTAATGATTAATAGTTTTATTTTGACCAATCTTAACATGCTATAATATATGGTAATCTGAGCAACTACTTTAATGATAATGTGGCCTGGCCAAATAGCTCAACAGATTAAAGTGCCTGCTAGCAGGCACAGGGGCTAGGAGTTTGATTCCTGGGCCTGTGGTGCTGGACTTGCCCGTAGGGCATGCTGAGACTGCAATTGAGATTGGGCATGGTGGCACATGCCTGTAATCTCAGCTCTTGGGATGTTGTAAACAGGTGGATCACTGCAAGTCCAATCTAGTAATGAGAACCTGAACACCCTATAAATCCTTCTCTAAAATACAATAAATAAACAAATAAAAATAAAGATAACAATGTGCAGAATAACAACCACTGTTGAATTTCTATCTTCTTTTTCCTTTTTAAAGAGAATAAAAATAGTAAAAAACCATACAGAATTTCACTAAACAAAATAATATGAATTTATTTATTTTTTATATTAATTTTATTGAAAAATAGCAATGAGATAGTTTCAAATGTTAGGACAGTTACAATAATTAGCACATTGCATATTGTCTTCATAGTCATTATTCCTAGTAAAAAATGAAACAAAAAACCAAAATAATATGAATTTAACAGTGGTTGTTATATTGCATATAATTGTCTTCAAATTAATTGTTCCTTTTATCA
>PVKA01044557.1:0-16099 GCA_004027165.1 Ctenomys sociabilis | reverse complement strand
TTTATTTGGCACACACACGCATACACACACAATATCTAAGATAATTGTACTACCAGTTTCTATTGGCATTTTGAAAGGAACAGGTAATGCTTAAATTTAAAAAAATTTCAGCAATTTTTGCATGCATATATCTGGTAATCTGAACAACTACTTGAAAGATAATGATATGTAGCACAATAACCATTTATGATTTCCTATCTTGTTTTAAAATTCAGTATCTTTTAAATTTTTTTAAAAAATTATTCACTTTATAATAAAAAATACCACATCTTATTTATCCACACCTTGGTCTATAGAGATTTGGGTTGTTTCCACATGACTGCTATAAGCGTGTTGCACATATATTACTGTGGAATGATGTCTTCAGTTTTTCTCAAGAAATACCCAGAAGGGGAATAGCTAGGTCAAGCAGGACCTTTAGTTTTCCTTTATTGAGGAATCTCCACACTAATTTCCACAGTGGTTGTATCAGTCTACACTCCCACCAACAGTGGAGAAGGGTTCCTTTCTCTTCATGACCTTGCCAGCATTTGTTATTGGTTGATTTCTTTTTTTCAATCTTTTTAAAAATTAATTAATCAGTTTGGTGCAGGGACTTGCTACACAGCTCACACTTGTAGTGATCCTTCTGCCTCAGCCTCCCCAGTGCTGAGATTATAGGCATGCACCACCACACCTGGCTTCTGTGACCCATTTGGCGTGAGGCCTGGCATGGCATGAGGTACCAAGGATCGAATCCGGGTCCTTGTGCTTGCTAGGCAGACACTTAGACTGCCACGCTAGCTCCCTGGCTCTACTGGTTGATTTCTTGATAGCAGACATTCTTTCTGGGGTGAGATGGAATCTCAGTGTTTTTTTAATTTACATTTCTTGAATGACTAATGATGTTGAACATTTTCCATGTATTTACTTGCCATTTGTATTTCTTTACCTGAGAAGTATGTATTCATCTCAGATGCCCAGTTTTGGATTGGGTCTTTGAATTTTCGGGGACTCATTTTTAAAAAATATTTATATGTTCTACATAGAAGGCCTTTATCAGAGGAACAGTTAACTAAAATTTTCTCCCAATTGATAGGTTTTCTTTTCACTTTGTTGGTGAGTTCTTTTGATATGCAAAAAGTTTTCAATAAGATGTGATCCCAGATGTTGATTCTTTGAAGTATTTCCATGCATTTTGTTTTTTGTAGAAATCTTCAAGATTTCTACCTACTTTCTCTTCCTGTAGATTTAGTGTTTCTATTTTAATATTTAGATCTTTGATCCATTTTGACTTTAGTTTAGTACATGGTGATTGACATGAACCTACTTTTAGGCTTCAGCATGTGGGAAGTCATTTTTTTCCAGTACCATTTATTAAAGAGGTTATCTTTCTTCCAATGAACATGTTTGGTCCCTTTGTCAAAGATAAGGTATTTGAGTGTCTTTATAATTGTGTGCATATCTTCTAATATGTTCCATAGATCCTCAGGTCTGGTTTTTTTTTTTCATGTATCATATAGATTTTATCACAGTAGCTTCATGGTATGATTTCAAGTTAGGGATTGTGATGCCTCCTGCCTTGTTTTATTGCCCAGTTCTAGAAGTGCTTTGCTATTCTAGAACTCTTCTGATTTTAAATTAATTTTAGGAATGTTTTCTATTGTTCTGTGAGGTATGCTAATGGTATTTTTAATCATAATTTTATTAAATTTGTATAACAGTTTTTGTAATTTGACCATTTTCACAATTTTTTTTGGCGTAACTGGGGATTAAACTAAGGTCCTTGCATTTCCCAGGGAAGTACTTATTCTACTGAGCCATCTCCCCAGCCCCCCATTTTCACAATGTTGGTTCTTTCTATCTATGAGTAAGGAATATCTTTGCATTTTCTGAAATCCTCTTTAATCTCTTCACAGAGCATTGTAATTTTCAATATGTAGATCTTTTACTTCTTTTGTTAGACTGATTCCTAAGGTTTTTTTGTTTTGTGGATGCTGTCATGAAGTGTGTTGTTACCCTGATTTCTCTCTCAATGAGTTTGCTTTTTGACTGTTGACTTTGTATCCAGATATACTACTGGATTTGGTTATTAAATCTAGAAGTCTCTTGTTATAATTTTTAGGTTTTCTGTATAGAGTATCATGTTGCCTAAAAATATGATAATTTCAAAAAGTACATAATGTTTAATAGCATTTTTAAACTTTACTCTAAAAATACATCTGAAATGGGATTGTAGTTCAGAGAGTTGATCAAGAGTAAAGATGTCTAAAGAAGCAGAAATTGTAATACTAAGTGGATATAGACTAATGACATATATATATAACAAACCCCTTTAAAAGGAAAGGAAATACTGGAGAAGAAAAAGTCAAAATATCCAAATATTCTCTCCAGGTCCCCAAATTTTCTGCATAAGTTTGGCAACTTTTCTTACAAAATATATTCTCTTTTACATAGTATTGTTTATGTTGCTAATCACAAATTTTATTCCATGGTGCTACACATTGGGAAGTTTACACAGCTGAGGTGTACACCAAGGCATTGCTTTTGATTTAGTACTTGTGAGGATAGTAAATCCCAAATATACTAGCACCACTAGTTTATTTTAAATTAAAGCTATGTTTTAAATTTCTGTATTAACTGGAAAAGAAAATATGGAAAACAGTATGTGGTTAACATTTAATTTGTAAAGTTAATTAAATTTGATTATAAATATTGATATTAAAACTAGAAACAGATAAATAGAAAACTTTGCTATAAAGGATAAGTCAAAGCATGGATTTTTGAGGAATGCATAATCAATAATCATAATATAGAAAGCATAGAGACAGCTACAATTAGTAATGACGTGTCTAATTCTAATTCTTATTATATAATTAGTTTTTTTTGTTGGCATACATAGTTTTACATAGGCATACATATGTAGGAATTCCATTATCACTTTCCTATTTTTTAAGCATTTAAAACATATTTTGGCTGGGGAGATAGTTCAGTAGAATAAAGAATAAATGCCTGCCAGGCAGTCCCTGGTACTGAGAAAAAAAAGACTAAAACATTTTAAACAATTTATACAATTTATAAGTATGTAACATTTTCAGTTAGTATCTAGTAGTTCCCCATCAGTGACTACCAAAATGTTGGGTTGTTTTCAGTTTTATTATACAAATAATAGCATAACAAACATTTGTATACACAGTTATTTTTCATGCTCAGAGCTCTTTGCTTAAGAGAGATACAGAAAAACATAATCAGTGGAATTCTTTGATAAACATTAACCAACAGCTTTCCAAAATGTGTTTTGTAAGTTATACTCAATGTAAAGTACTAGATCTTTTGATTAAAATATACAGTGACTAAACCAAGTCACTATATGTGAAATACTGTAGTGAGTGAGTAATGATATCTTGATAATTTAATTTGAGATTTTGATTACTAATGGAACTGAGCATTCCTTCATAGATTTGTTACCTAATTGAAGCTTTTGTTTCACATATTATGCTGTTTGTTCATATATATTTGAGGCTCTTGATGGACACTTTAGTTTTTATAAACTAATTTTATGAAAACATAGTTTTAATATATGGCCTGATACTCTCCTGTCCAGCGGGGAAGTCAACACAGGTCACCTGGGGAAGGAGCGGGGATGAAGAAGGGACAGGGACAGGAGATGCGAGAAATGGAGACAAGACAGGATTCTGATCAAGTCTTATTTATTCAAAGAAAACTCTGAGTATATATAGTGGAGGTATAGGGAAATGACGTCCGCGGGTAAAAGGCGCGAGTAACTAGGCAACCCAGCTATGACAGGAAGTCCCACCTCCAGGGCATAGCAGGAGACTTATGGGAAATAGGTGGGGTAAGAAGAATTGGGAACTTAACTCAGCAGAGGAATGGAAACTTAAGAACATGGCTGAGACTATTATAAAGTGGTGGAGTCATAGGTTTCCCACATGATGTAATGTTGCAGGTAGTTGAGAGAGATGCAGGATTCAGAGTCCGAGTCAAATCCAGTACCATGCACAGAGGTCAGAGCATTAGTAGTGATCAAGAAATAATGATATGAGGGATGAAAACCCAGCTTATTAGTATTCTTGTGGCCTAAAAAAGAGTTAGTTGAACTCATTTATATTTTGGGGTGCCTTGTCTTGAAGTGGCAATGCATTCTAATGGAGATAGTATAGAATTTAAATACAAAGTGCCATGTATATCCTACAGTTATGTCTCTATGTGGTTAATAGTACAAATGGTCAGATTCTTTCTGCCTTTCTGAATGTAACAGTCTTTGCAGTGTGCTTCTGAAGCTCCTGCCATTAGAAGTGGAGGTTATAACAACAACAACAACAACAAAAAAAAATGGATGTTATTTTTCTAACATTTGAATTTGTACTTGATCACGTAACTTGGACCATTAGCAAATACAATACAAGCAAAAGTTTGAAAAAAATCATTGCATATTGGGGCCTGCTCTCGTGATGCATTTGAAACTTTAAGACCACCATAAGAATGATCCTGATCCTATTACTTGGGAGAGACTCTAGATGTCTGAATCTATAGATGGCCAACAGACAAGCTAGTCCTATGAATGAGTAAGTGAGTCATTTCATACCAACCAGCTACCTGCTTACTCTCTAGCTGACCACAAATGTTTGTCAGCAAATGTCACATGATCTGAACTATACACAAAAACTAGCCATCTAGGATGAATACTTTGTCGAGGCTTACCTGGAGATTTCAGACCTTTAGTATTGCAAGTTTCTTCATCTCAGGATAGGAATCTCTTCAGTCCTGGAAAATCTGAGGAAACTAGTCACCCTATACCCAAACAATCTGAAGAATAGTAATCGTTGTTGCTTACCACGAAGTTTTGTAATGTTTTGTTATACAACAAAAACTAACTGATACACAGTACTCCTCTTAGTTTACTTTTATGTCATCTGAAAATGGGGGGGGAGAATAAAAATTCTTAATTGTTAGCAGAGGCTGTTCAAATAATTCTTTCAAAAATCTTACACTTTGAAATGCATCTGTGTGTGTTAATTTATATTATTAAAGATAAATATTTTCTCTCTTATGTTTTAAAAATTAATTTTATTGAGAAAAAATTGTAATGAAACAGCTTCAAAACAGGTTGTTAGGAGAGTTACAACAATTAATACATTGCATATTGCTGTCTTCATAGTGGTTATTCATAGTACAAGATGCAGGCACGATATCCAGTCCAAATACTATTAGTATAAATCTTTCTTCTTATTGAATTAAGAGAAAGTAGCTATATATCTATCCTAACTATTTTATATATTCAGATACAAAATGGTCTTTCATTTATATCACCTTTTTTTTCTTTAGTTTTGTCAGAGATGGGT
Organism: Ctenomys sociabilis; assembly: GCA_004027165.1. Classification (NCBI taxonomy): domain Eukaryota; kingdom Metazoa; phylum Chordata; class Mammalia; order Rodentia; family Ctenomyidae; genus Ctenomys; species Ctenomys sociabilis. The sequence continues at coordinate 10,757 of PVKA01044557.1, read as the reverse complement.
ATTCCATTGCCATCCAAATACTGTAGGTGCATGAATTCAGCAAAATATTCCAATATAGTCCAGTAGTCCACAATAGTAGTGGATTATCCACAGGACTGGCAATGTCTGAATCTGATGAGTTGAGCCTTCCACAGATCAGCATATTAACATGGCTTCACTTTTCTCTCCTCATTTCTACACTTTTCTGCTGAATGGTTATGACCAGGATAAAGTAAGAGCTATATAGCAAAAAATGTAACTTTTGTATCTGGCAAGGTTAGTCAAATCCCCTCGGGACTTATCCCAAAACCCTGTACTGTACTTTGTAGGTCAACCATGTGGATCAGTCATGGTCATTGCTTGACCAATTTGCTTTCTGTGAAAGTCTGGGAGAATGTTTTCTCTCCATGTGACTCTAAGGAGGCCCACATAGATTTGTATAACCTCCTAATATTTCAAATGATACTGAGTGTTCTCTGAGAGATATAGCAAGATAAAATTTTTCAAGAAGTACCTTTTGTGGCCGAGGAGATGGCTCAGTAGAATAAGCGCTTCCCTGGCAAGCGCAAGGGCCTGAGTTCAATTCCCAGTTTCACAAAAAAAAAAAAAAAAAAAAAAAAAAAAAAAAAAAAAAATTATGATTTCTCTTCTTTAAAAAAAATTTATTTATATATTTATGTATTTATTTATTTATGTGGGGTCTCCCTATGCAGCTCAGATTCATAGTGATCCTCCTATTTCAGCTTCTCCAGTATTAGAATTCAGGCGTAAGCTGCCATGCCTGGTTTCACTAGCTGTCTCGGCATGCCTGAGCCTTAGACCACTGAGCTATATCCCCAGCCTCTTTCCCTTACTTTCTTTTTTCTTCTTCTTCTTATTTTTTAATTCATTTTAATGAGAAAATAGCAATGGAAACAATTTCAAAACAGGTTAGTAGAACAGTTACAATAATTACTACATTGCTCCCAAGTCTCCTTTGGTGGTGATTTTGATATAAGAATTTTCTCTATAAACAACCAATACTATTTATATTTGTTTTCTTTTCTTTCACTTATTATCATCCTTTTTCATCTCCATATATCATAAATTCACTGCTATTGTTCTTTCAGCTCTTTTGGATACTGGCTACCTGTAGGAGGAGGTACCAAGTTAAGCAGAGTATTTCATAGAAATTTTCCCACCTATACACCACTGGTAGAATAAAAAAGTATTCAAGATTTAAAATTTTTAAGCACTAGGTGATACACCATAGCTGCAAAGAATTCAGTTCGGTTGCCATGTCTCACTTTTTGTGTATCTCTGGATCACCTGTATTATTTATTTAAAAACATATTGATGCTGATTGGGTGTCCACTGCATGCTAGGCAGAATACAGGCACTGAAAGATGCCCGGAGAGAAGCACAGAAAGAGCACTGCCCTTTAGAAGCTTCAACAGTAATCAAATCAAAAGCACTATGAAGGGGAAGAAATTTCTCTAGCAAGGGCACAAAACAAGAGCTTGCAGGTGTTCATATAAATCTTCCCCAAGGAAGTGGTATTCAAAGAGTCAATGTTGGCTAACTGAAGGGAGGAATATTGGTTAATAGAAATGAATGTGTGGCAAGTGGTGTTTTCCAGAAGTGGCTGTGACAATATAGAAATACAGTCTATGTCTCTGCAAGGGATGTTTGGGTTACCTTAAATCGCAGAGTCTTTGTGGTTATGGCAGACAATAGAATCTGGTGAAGGAGAGGTATATAATCTCTGAGGCTGCTTTATAAAAGGCTTTTGCCTTTCTTCCCATCTTCCAATACATGAATTTGAGGCATGACCTGTATCATAAAAATTCTAGCTGCCTTCAATGTGTGGTAGGAGATTCCTCGTGGTGATGATACACACAGATAGAAAATGGTGCCCTAAAAGTCATTGTTTTAGCTCTAGTATTTCAAATTTTCTGGGCCCAACATGAACGAGCAACTAGAGATATAATAACACCAGCTAACTTTTAAATATATCTAAGAAATACTATAAAACTTTGGTTTAATGGATTTCATTTATATGTTTTGAAGTTACATTAATTATACCATTAATACAGTTATGAAAGTGTTACTGCTTCATATTAAGGTCTAAAAGAAATCAGCATGGAACTTGTAAAAATTTAGTTCTTGGGCCTCCTGAAGAACAATTCTAAAGGAGCTATACTTAAGTATAATTTTAAAGTACACTGTTAATCTCCCTAGAAGTTTAAATGTCTTTATCTAGATAGAATTATTTTTTCATCAGGGATTGAACTCAGGACCTTGCGCTTGCCAGGTGGGTGTTTGTGTCACTGAGCTAGCTCCTTAGCCCCTAAATAGATTTTTAAGTGACATTGTTTTAAAAATGCTTAGTGGACACTGTACCTCTCAGGCTAAAACAGAATATTTTTCTGCAGGTGTCCCTGAAGAAAAGCTGCTGACCCACAGCAGCTTTACCACTGGGTAAACTACCCAGTGTGAGTTACTCTGCTGTTAGTGGCAACGGGTCACAGTAAGCCTTCACTTTTCACTCAACACAATTGTTGAGCTGACACTGGGCTCGTTGAAGGGCAGTGTTTATCATCAGAGTGCAGAGATAACTATCTGTCCATGGCCAACGCAAGACATTCATCCCAACTGAAATCACCAGACCTTGGAAGTGCTGATCTCCTTGTTTATCATTGAGGCAGCATTCAATGCCCGTCTTCCCTGTTAACATTAGGATCTCTGATTCATCAGGTTCAAGAAACAATGACTGAGTAGCTACTACTTTTAAGGACAATTGCTAGCTAGTGGGAAGAGATTGAGCAGGGGGAGATATCTTAAATAAAAACCTGAATGACAAGTGCTTGACTTTAAGATATTAAAATATAGAGGTGGAGAAGGAAGGCATTGACAAGCTCTGCATGAGTGAAGTGACCAAAGCAGTGCAGTCTCAAGGTGGAGCCTCGTCAGAAGCTCCTTGGAAAGCTTGAGGTCCTGCTGCTCCCTGGGACACTAGAGTGAGCTAAGCGTCCTGCCTGTCATTAAAGACAACCTCTTTCACCTTAACAAGGAGTCTTCTCTCTACTATGCCTAGTAGCATCCCTCTCATACATCCAGATACTTTCTTCCATTCCCGAACTCTTCTGGAAGGGTGTCATGCAATCTCTATTTGGTAGTGACTGGAATAGATCTGACAGGGGCCTCTCTACTGAAGTAGGAAAGAAAGAAATTAGGACCAACCAGATATTGCTTATTAACTGATTTTTTTTCCAGTAAAAAACAGATACCTAGAAAACTGAAAAAAAAAAAAAGAATGTGTTTAATTTTTACTATGGTTATCTGTGGACTTTATACCATATATAAAAAGTCATAAGACATATAACAAAAAATTTCACTGCTCAGAGACAGGAGGGGAAGTTGAGGCTGAACATTTGCTCTGTGACCACATTTTTAAAAAATTCTCATTTACTTTGGATAAAATGGAATTGCAATGCACTTGTTTTGGCAGCAAATGAACAAAAGGAAATGAAAATACTATTGACTACATTTGAGAATCTATTATAATGAACAGTCTATTTGCCTTGGGTAATCAAATCCCTGACACTGCCATATAAAGTGAATATTACAGATTCACTTTTTACAGATAAGGAACATAAGAGTCAGAGACATTATAAAACATTCATAGGATCATTCTGTAAACTCTCCATCTCCAATGCTATGCTTGTTCTCTCAAGGTATATGGAAAATGTATAGTTCAGTATGTGGGTTAGGAAGTTTTGCAAAACTCGGAGTGGAAGACAGACATTTGAACTATGATATGTTAAGACATCCCTGGTGGTAATATAAATGTAATATAAAAGAGAGAGATTGAAGATTAAGAGATACTGGAGGTGTAATAAGAAAAGGGTTATAAAATGCTAGTGTGGATAGCATTACCACTTTGAGAAGAGATATAGAAGTCACTGTGGAGGTAGGGGAGATGGAGACATAGAAAGTAATTGGACGTGTGGGGTTAGGAGAGACTTGGTGAAACATGGCAGCAGTTTCTAAATGGCAGAACTGGGAATGTAGTGCTGCTGGATGAGGGTGGTAGCAGATCACCCTTCTTTTATTTTTTAATGTCTTTTTGAGACAGGGTCTCACTATGCAGTTCAGGCTGTCCTTCAGCTCACTTTGTAGCTCAAGCTGGTCTTGAACTCACAACAATCCTCCTGCCTCAGCCTCCCAAGTGCTGGGATTACAGGCATGCACCACTATGCCCGGCTCACTCTTCTTTTTTAAAAAATTTATTTAGTTTTCTGTGTTTAAGGAAGGATCTACAGGGTGTTCAGGATCTCATTACATAGATCGGACTTGCAGTGATTCTCCTGTTTACAGCCTCCCAAGTGCTGGGATTACAGGTGTGAGCCACCACACCCAGTCTCAATTGCCATCTCAGCATGCCCCGGGTGGAGCCAGTGTGGCAGGCCCAGGGATCAAACTCCTGGCCCCTGCATCCACCTAAGCAGGTGCTTTAATTTGCTGAGCTATTTGGCTGGCCTGCCTATCTATCTATCTATCTATCTATCTATCTATCTATCTATCTATCTATCTATCTATCTATCTATCTATCTTTCCTCTTGAGCTGATCAGGTGGCATTCAAAGTGATGGCATGGACCCCACTTCTCGTTTTTCTCCAACTTGTTTGACTCTGCTTCTTGCCATTGCACAAGTCTATTCTGGCACTCAGTGCTTGAAGGATGTTTTGTGGGACAAGAAGCCATCACTATAACTTCAACTTATATTTCAATGCTGTTGGGTTTTGTGGTTCTATTATAGCTAATCTGTTTTCATCGTTAGAGTGGAATAATCATCACCAACACTGCTCCTGTTCTAATAGTTCTATGCAGAACTATTAGATAGTTCTCTGGAGAACATTTTATTATTTACTGAGGACTAAAAGAAAAAGAAAGGAAGTGTTTTCCAAGTTATATGGAGCAAACTTAGCAAATAAATATATAGGACACAAGTTAAATTTGAAATTCAGATAAATAAAAATAGTTCTGTTTAAATAGGTCCCAAAAAATACTTGGGATTTACTTATCCTAAACATATAGGTTTTTTTTTTTTTAAAAAAAAAACAACTCGATATTCAGAGTTCATTGGGTATCTTGTATTATGTCCAGCAATACTACCCACTACCTGAGATATATTATAGAACATTTCTGTGTCAGATGTTAATGAGTATTGAATGCTAAAAATTATATGAAAGGTTGGTACAGGGACAGGCACAGAGAGAGGGACAGGCATAAAGCAAAATCACACATCCTTTTCTTTGGAGTCCTGAGGGACTTTTGCTGAGCTTCCACACACTGATGGTTTTCTAAAGGAAAGGTTGCCCACGTTTTGTCTGATCAAATGTTTCCCTGATGCTTTGTGAATGTTGTATAGGTGAAGTTTACTAATCTTTTTGCAACTCATACATAAATATTAGGTAGTGTCATGAGGTCAATTGGTATGTGATAAAGATTCAGGAATCTAGATTCATAATCCTGGCCCATTGGGGAGTTGGAAATTGAGCAAGTTTCCCAACTTCACTGAGCTCCATTTCATTCTCTAGGGTTATTATAACCCAAACTCACTGAATTCTGAGGCTTGAGAGACAGTGCCTGGGAGAGCAATTTGCACATGCGGGATCCAAATCACAGCTTTCTTTTATGTAGGGTACATGCTTGTTATTTTTTCACTCATCCTTTCAAACCATCATTGACCTTTGCGTTCAATGTCAGCTGGTACAACTAGCCTGCTCCTGGTGCTCACTGCCTCATGGGCTTCTGTTAGCATGGCACGCAGTACCGTGTAGGAGCGCAGCTCACAAGGGCCATGAAGGCCACATTGATGGTGCTGCCTGGGTTGTTCAGTCCACATCCATATTGATGCTAAGAGTATTATAAGAAGAGGAGAAGAACAAAATGAAGCATTCCTTGAGAGGGCCTGGAACACAGTCCTGGCAGCTCAGTATATGCTTCCCAGAGGTGTCCTGACCCATCACATTTGGATTCTCAGATTATCAAATCCCCTGCATTTGACTACACCACAAAGTCCAGAGCTGTGGGCTCTTGGTTGTGTGGCCACATGGGAGCTTTCATGTCATAAGTGTGACCAAGAGCAGCAATCTCAGGCAGATTTCACACCACTCTGACCTTGACTGCATAGCTGTATCCTATGAAGATTGATAAGAGCATGAAGGAAACAGTCTGATTCTATGAAAGTCAATTTAGCTAATTTACTTGTTCTGTTAATTATTTAGCATCAGCTCCCTGCTTTCTACTGTCACATCAACTTAGCTGTTTCTGTGCAAAGCTCAGTACAGCATCTTGAAGATGTTCAGCTGGTTCTGCTCCAGCTTCTTGCTGCAGTTGGAAATGAGAAGGGAGACAGCAGACAGGAGTGCTCTCTTCTCTCTCTCTCTCTCTCTCTGGATTAAACCTGGCAGTTGGAATAAACTACATCTTCAATCTCTTTTTATTTTTTATTTTGAGATAGTGGATCACTGAATTGCTGAGCTGTCTAGGCAAGACTAGGATTTTGATCCTCCTGCCTTGGCTTCTGAGAGTACTGTGCCCAGCTGGTATTTTCTTTTGTTAGAAAGCCATGGCACCTTGTTATTTTTTTTTTTCCAGCAGGGAGGTTGCTGACATTTAAATAAAGCATAAATGGGAGAAGCTTCTTGGCCCTGAGATAGTGAGTCATAGCGATTCATATAATTGTACACTATTATCCTTTTATTTCACTAATGCGTACAAAATCAAGAAACTGACCAAAATATATCAATCCCTAAGTACATTTCTAAAGAGAAACATAGCTGGTTTCTTGAGGTGGTTATGGTTTATAAATGCTTTCATTTTGTCAAACTTCTCACATCACTTTGTCTTCCCATCATTTAGTTGTGAATCTCAGATCTTTTGGAGTCTCTGGTTCTACTGTGAAATGGCTCCCAGGGGTGCTAGTCAGAGGGGCGTCCTTGCACCAAAGGCTTTTAGTGACCTCCAGAGAAGGATGAGCTTTAACTTTCCAGCTTAATGTGTAAGTGTAGCTGCATAGAACTAACAGAAAGAGCAGATGCTACAAACTGGCATTTATGTGACCTTTAATATCACAGTGATATATGGTGGTAGCAATTTAAGTGAACTATGACCAAGAAGAAAGAATTTATCTTCTCTCTTCCAAGTATCTTACTCTTAAAAATATTATCTCACCCTATTTGTTAATAAGAGCTTGTAACAGTAAGAACTTGCAAAAGGCCGACAGAATGAAAAGTCTTAATGTATTTTGCTAGAGGGAAATTTACCATCTGCCTGTCTTTATGAATCACATATGCTGAGAATAATATTTTAGAAGATACTGACAACAACATGTAGTAATTTGTAAATGAAAATTACTGATGCTGCCCTTTTTAAAGCAATCTGTGGAATAAATCAGTTCAGCAACCTATAGGATTACAAGTCAAAGACTTGAAATAGGAGAATAATAAACTGTACTATTGACTTTTTATAATTGTAATAAAAATACCAAATCTTTAAAATGTAATTACTTTGATTCAAACTTCATTGTTTTCATATGCACCCTCATAGTGTACCCCAAGACAGGTAGGATACATTATGAAGCCAAGACTACAATGGAATTTTATTTGCAAACATTGTCAGATGTGCAATTAAAGATCACAGAAATAAGTCATCGATTGCTCTGATTTCTTGGAAGGCTTTTTTTCTGTGGCACAAATCATGTAGTAGCCATCAGCAAAATACTACAAATTTCACTGTGTGCTGAAATGAAAGATTGTATTCAATTCCTAAATGAAGCAAACTATAACTTAAAAATGAAGACATTCAGTTATAAATTTGGGACTTAAAAAGAATGTCCTAGCAAGGATTTTATAATATCCTTTCCGTTTCATATGTATATCAATCTCAGAATGAAAACTATTCATAATTAATGAAAATAAGAGAGGTATCCTTCTAAAAGTTATTGTTGGAAGCAGAGTATGATGGTATACATTTGTAATCCAACTAATCAAGAGACCAAGGCAAGAAAGAGATTTTCAGGTTCCAGTCCAGGCTGGGGCAATTAAGAATGTCTCATTTCATAGCGCCTGCCTGCTAAGTGCAAGGTCCCAAGTTCAATCCCTGGTATGGCAAAAAACAAACAAACAAACAAACAAAAAAAAAAACTGAGGTGTTGTGTGTGTGCGTGTTTCCAGTACTGAGGACTGAACCACAACCTTCACATTAAGCCATATTTGTAGCCCTTTTAAATTTTTATTATTTTGAAATAGTAAAAATCATTGCTAAGTTCCTCACTCATTGCTAAGCTTCCCAGGGTAGGCTTGAGTTTGTAAACCTCCATTCTCAGCCTCCCAGAGTGCTGGGATTATGGGTATAGGGAAAAAATTATTTTTAATCAATATTTTTAAAAAAGGAAGTCTGTGATAGTTTTTACATCACAAATCAGGTAAATTAAGCTTGATTGCAGATAGTCTGATAAACCAAATTAAAATGATTTTCTATTTGGTCATTATATCAGTGGTGATATTGACATTGCCACACTTTCTTACTACATTTTTTCTGGTTTATTTTTATTTTTATTTTACAGAGAATAAAAATTTAAAACCATTAAAAATGATACAGAGGGCTGGGGAGATATCTCAGTGGTCTAAGCATCTGCCTGGCAAGCAGCAGGACCTAGGTTGAATCCTGGTGCCACATACGTACCAGCCCTGGAATCCTGGTTACTCCCTGCCGACCAGTGAAACTGAATATGGTGGCACAAGCCTATAATCCCAGTGCTGGGCAGGCTCAGACAGAAGGATTACTATGAGTTTTAGCTGCACAGTGAAACCCTGTACCAAAAATAAGTTTTTAAAACAATAATACAGAACTTCAAAACAAGGTGATAGGAAATCAACAATGGTTATTATATTGTATATTGTTATCTTCAAAGTAGTTGTTTGGGTTACCATATGTAAGCATGCAAAATTGGTCAAAAAATTTAAAACATTGCACATTAACTGTTCCTTTCAATAAACCAATGGAAATTAGTAATATGATCCTTTTAGCTGTCATATCTATATATTGTTTTCCTTTCCTTTTTTCTTTTCTACTCTCTCTCATCCCAGTTTAAAAATCTTGTGTTAACATTCTGTTACTGTAACAAATATCTGAGATAATCAATTTATAAAAAGAAAAGTTTATTATTTTTTTATGGCTTTGGGGATTAGATCCAGGGCCTTTTGCATGCTAGACAAGAAACTACCATGAGCCTTGCAGCCTCAGCCTAAGGTCGATCTTGGCCCTCAGTTTCACAAATTTCAGTTCATAATCAGTCAATACTTTGAGGGTCTGGGGGGAGGCAGCACAGCACATGATGGAGCAAGATGCCTACCTCATGCCAAAAGTAAAAGAGAGAGGAAGAGGAGATGGCTAGGGTTTCATTATCTCCTCCAAGAAAATACCCACAGTAACTTTAAGACCTCTTACCAATACTCTGCCTGTTTTCAAGCTTTCCGGTCTCCAACACCAACAAGCTGAGAATACCTCCAGGCGAGACATTCCTAGAACCAAAGCAGAGCAATCTTAAAGAAAATTCCAATAGATTAATGATTTTGGAGGCAAGTCTGGAGGACCATGAGTGTCTCACTTTCCACAGTGAAGAGTACACTTTTTTCCCTCTGAAACCTAAGTAAAAGGAAATCTTCGCAAAGGAAAATATAAATTTTGGCAATATTTATGCATCTTTTTTCCATAATACATAAGTCTGAGTTTTTAAAAGTAACAATGTATTAGATATACTTATCTCTTGGATCTGGCAAAGACAAATTTCACAGCTTCATAATTATCACTTTAATATATGTTAGACTGTATGGTGTACATATGGTCATATACTACATATACTATAATTATTTCTTCTGCTTAAAGGTCCATTTGCAAGACAAGTAAGAGGCAGTGGGGACTTTTTTCTGTTTCTTAGACTCATGAAATATCTAAGCTTAGAATTCATCTAAGCTTCATTTTTTTCAGAATTTTTAAGAGGGAAAGATATCAATATCTTTCTTTTTTTTCATTTATTTTTATTTTATTAAAATACAAATGTCAATCAGACAGTTTCAAGACACCTTAATCATACAGATTCGATGAATTAATACATTGCAAACTGTTTTCATAACGTTTTGGTATTGTACAAGGTGCATACATGATATTATATTTACAGATATTATTTTAGCAGATATCTCTTATCAGTGAATTATGAGTGTAGCTGCTTACTTATCTTATTTTTTATACCTGAATTATATCAAAAATTCAATAATTATTTACCTAGTGGATGACCATAGTACTAAAAGCCGACATCAATATCTTTCAATGTAGAAGTGAATTAGTATGAATTCCAAGCTTAAGTGTCTAGGGAAGTTTTTTTTTTCTCTCTCAAATTTAATAACTACTAGATGAATGTTTGGAAAGTTTCCAGGAAAACAGTTTTGGGAAAACATTTCTTGCAGAGAAGAATATCAATCTCAAGTTATTGTCTGAGTTGATAATTTTTTATAAAAGCTATGAAAAAAGGATCAAGCCAGGCGTGGTGGCGCATGCCTGTAATCCCAGCAGTAGGGAGGCTGAGGCAGGAGGATTATTGTGAGTTCAAGAGCAGCCTGATCTACAAAGTGAGCTTAAGGCCAGCCTGAACTGCACAGTGAGACCCTGTCTCAAAAGACAAAAAAAAAAAAAAAAAAAAAAAAAAAAAAAAAAAAAAAAAAAAAAAAAAA
>PVKA01044556.1:0-16101 GCA_004027165.1 Ctenomys sociabilis | reverse complement strand
TTTTTTTTTTTTTTTTTTTTTTTTTTTTTTTTTTTTTTTTTTTTTTTTTTTTTTTTTTGTCTTTTTTTGAGACAGGGTCTCACTGTGCAGTTCAGGCTGGCCTTAAGCTCACTTTGTAGCTCAGGCTGGTCTCGAACTCACAACAATCCTCCTGCCTCAGCCTCCCTAGTGCTGGGATTACAGGCATGCGCCACCACACCCGACTGCAAGCCATATTTTTCTTAACTCCTGGACATCACAGGCCAGATGAAAAAGACCACCAGGAGGCAGGTCAGGTCCGGCATGCCCTGGAGGCACTGTTTATATTTAGGTGATAGAATTTCTCAGATACCTAAATTTGTAGATCAAATCAAGAAGTGGTTTTGTAGGAACCTGTGACTTGCCTGTTCTTCAAATATTGATGTCAACACATTTGTGATCTTATTGTTGATGTCTTATCGTTCTGTTTACAAGAATAAGTTTGGTTTCATTAGCTCTCCATAGTTGTTTGGTGTTGGTCCGTTTTTTTTCCAAGTGATTTGTTTCTTTTTATTGTTGATGCTCTTAATGCCCGAGTATTATCTGCATTCCTGTCCCCTGTTGAAGAGCCTTTTCAATTTTTGTACACATTTGCTATGCTAAGTCCTACAGGACACTATTCATTCTCCTTTTATTTAAGTGATATGAGTATAACTTAATTTTTCAGTTAGATCACATTCATAAGAATTTAATTCACAGGTGAGACATGTGATGAAATAAGCTCCTCCAGAACGTCATTTCTGCGGCACGAAGAGCAGCACGCCGGTTCTCAGTGGCGCAACAGGTACCTCTGGTGGACATAAATTCCCAGCTGTCTCCGGGTGTTTACCCATTGGGTTAGTGGGTGGGCAATGCCAGTAGTGTTCAAAAGCGTGTCATAGTGCATGATTCTCCTTCCACTTCTGAGCAATTCTGAAGTTGCCTACGAAACTCGTGTTTAAAGTAGAATTCACATGTCCCACAAGCTGTATATTTGTGCTTTGCCCAAACGTCATGATAAAATCCAAGCAGTAATAAGCAGTAGAGTCTTAGTGTGCTGATCGCATCATGGAGGGCAGTCTTAATGTACAGAACTCGTTCTTTCATTAAAGAGCCTGCGGAAGGATTCTATCCTTTAATCACGTGGGGTTTCAGAGTGAAGACAGCGGACTGAAGGTGAGCGTACACTGAACCCTACATCTATGGTGTCTTGTGCTTGGACCTTTCAATTTCCAAGACTCTGAAAAATGAACTTGTTTCTTACAAGCTACCCATTCTTTTACAGCTTGTTAGAACAACCATAGCAATTAAAATAATATATCGCAAAGAAGCTTAAGATCGCTGTGATTTCCATTCCTCTTGGGCGATTTTCCACCCCATCCTGGTTGTACTGATGTCTAACTGTTGATTGAAACCTGTGTATATTCAGACATGTAGATTTTAAAATAATCGTCCTTCGGGCAAATTTATTGACCTTGGTTTACACAGACGTGAATTTAAAAATGATTAACAGAAACCAACTATTATCATTTGGTTGTTTACTAATTTTGCTACTGAAATGTAGTGCAACTTTTAGCTTTTTACACATTATTTTTAATCAAACACATTCACAGCTATTTTTTTATAATTTCCCTTAAAAGTCAGGTCTCTCAGTTAAAAACACTTTAATTGTTATACTGCATCTCTGTTTCTGTCTTCCATTCATATAGCTCTTCAAAATTTTTCTCATTACTTTCTGTTTCCTGTTCATTGAAGAGTTTTAAGCTATTTATCAATATGATTTATATGCTTTTGTCTCATTATATCTTAATCACGTAAGCGGTGTGAATTTTATGCTGATAATTGCTAGAGAATACAATAATTTTAGTAATTCTTGCATTTTTAAGTAAATATCCTCAAAGATAAGTGCTCATTTTGTCATAATCAACAAGATATTAAAGTTGTAAAATATTTTCTTATAAATATAGCATGCATGTGCTACAGAATGCTTGAGTCGAAACAATTCCTTGTAAGTTATTTAAAATGAACAAATGCAGAGAAAATTACCCAGAATGTAAGTAGCAGTGTCAAGATAAATATGCTAACTGATACTGCTCTGAATTTTTTGAAGATCCAGACGACCTGCTTTCTTTACATAAAAAAAGAAAACAGTTCTAGAGACACATGAGAAGCATTGGAAGCTTAACCTCTGCCTTAGAAGCACAGAATCAATCATGAGCTTTTATATGTCTATCTGCATGAAGAAGTCTATCGAAATAAATTTTAGGGCAGAAGTTCTTTGTACCTACCTTGACAGTCCTTATGAATAAAGTCCTATTTTAAATCTTCTGTAGCATCACTCCATAACATAATTACAGAAGACAAGAGTAAGCCCAGGAAAGGTTGAGGAGGCAGTAATTTGCATGCAATAAATATATACATCTGCATATTTTAGGATCTCTCAATACTTCTCTTATCTTGTCTTTAAACTGGCTTCTAGTAGCTCAGCGGATTAAACAACCTGCAAATAGGCGCAGAAGCCTGGGGTTTGATCCCAGGGCCTTCTTGGCCCCGCCCTCAGGGCGCTCTGAGACTGCACTTGAGACTGGGCGTGGAGACGCAGGCACCTGCAATCCCAACTTTTGGGAGGCGCTAAACAGAAGAATTGCTATGAGTCCAATCTAGTAGTGAGACCCTGAACACTCTGTAGACCCTTCCTTAAAATACAAAAATAAATAAATAAATAAATAAATAAATAAATAAATAAATAAATAAATAAAATAAAATAAACTGGCTGTGGTTCTTAACCAGATTTTTCTATCTCCCTGTCCCTCGTTAATATATCTAAGCAATTTTTGTGCTCTGTCCAGAGTGCTGTACTGTCTCAAGTATTTTATTCTCATACCGCTAATTTCAGTGAGTTTCTTTCCTCTGAATCTCAGAATTCTTTCCTTGATCATACACTATTTCACAGGTTAGAAATTTGCCAATTCCTTATGTGTTAGGCACCTTCATGAGTGAAAAATAAAAAGAACAAACACAGGAGCACTAGTACCCACTGACATACAAGCTGGTCAGTACCAGCTGAATGAAATGAAGAACAATCAATTCAACATGCATACATGTTTGGAGGGGAAAAGCATATTCAATAAGCCTTATTGTTAATATTGCTGCTTATGTTTATCTGTTTTGAAAAGAATGTATGCAAATCTACTTACTTGAATGTGCAATTATACGAAGTTTCAGATCATTGTATTCGTATTTTTCAGCCCAATTTCCAAATGTTATCAGCCATTACTGACTATTTTCATTTGTTTGTGCTATTCCTCTCCCACATACATTAAATGTGTCTATCACTCTTAACAGATGGAAGATATTAAAGATTAGTGCAGAAAAGAGCCCCGTTAATTATTATTTTGTTTCCCACAATCATTGCTTTACTTGTAGAAAACATATTCTCAGCTGTCAAGTAATCTTTTCCTCTTCTTGCCCAATTTTTAAAAGAATCTTAAATCTGAAGGGAGAAAATTGCAGTAGTATTGAAGATCAGGCTTGAGGGAGGCATGGGAAGTTGGAACAGCGTCTTAAACTTAGTATGCCCGTGGTGGGAGGATGGCTATTCAATTTTCTGCTTGGATCAGATTTTGGTTCAGATCCAGGGATTAAAGAAAGGAGTAACAAATAAAGGTTTTTCTATCTTCTTTCTGGCAGGCAGGCAGGCACGCCAGCAGCAGCAGCCTGACTGTATATTTAGTCCACTCCCCTTGCGCTCGCAGTTATGGAAATTCCTCTCCTACTCTGACAATAAGTTGACAGTGACTCTCAGCTCACAGTGTTGTGTGAGTTCATCTTTACAAGACCTCCTAGCTCCTTTATTCATCAGATGGAGGAGAGTGCTTTAGGGTGCTCTACAGAACACCCTCTAAGCTGGAAATAAAAGCATGCTTTTTTGAGATTTCAATGTATCTGTGCATTCTTTAGAAGACATAATGAGGTCTGTTACAATACAAGTGTGATGCACACTGACCACAAAGAAATGGCTGGAGAATTAAAGTTAAAAAAATAAGATATATAAACAGCTACACTCTCTTGATTCTCTGATAAGAGACATCTGCTATAATAATGCCTGTAATATCAGGTATGCACCTTGTACGATACCGAAGCATTATGAAAACAGTTTGCAATGTATTAATTTATTGAATCTGTCCTGTTAATTTGTCTTGAAACTGTCTCATTGGTATTTGTACTTGAATAAAATAAAAAAATAAAGTTAAATAAAAATTGCATTTGTGGAAACTTCAATTGTAATCTCATTCATTTTTTTTCTTTAATCTGTATATCCTTAAATAAGTAAGTTATTTCTCCTGCACTCATCAAGTAAAGGTAAGAAAACATGAGTGTTACTGAATGAAAGAGAAATTACTTAATATGATCAGTTTTATTCTACTTTTTCCAGAGAAATATGATCTGAGAACCTTTGGATAATTGTCACAATAATGTGCAAAAGTCATATGCAAATGTTAAATTATGTTAAACATAAATTCAGTTTAACATAAATTTCAAAATTGTCTAATCCTGATTTGTGAAATGGATATAAAATGTCCTTTGGAGAAGACCAGATGGAGTAGTATTAAAAGCGTATTTTAGCTAACCTTTCCATAAGCCAGGTAGGCTGGAACACACCTGTGATCCAAGCTACCTGGAAGGGTGAGGAAGAATGATCTCATGTTTGAAGCCAGCCTGGGCAACCTAGTGAAGGTTCATCAACATAACAAAATCAAATTCCTGTGGAGGTAGCACATTCCTGTGTGGTTTCAATTCCTATTGCTAGAAACAAGAAGAGGAAAGCAAATTGAAAGCAATATGAAACCACCATTTATTTCATTTTAGTTTTTTAGAAATAAGAAAAGGAACAGTGACTTACTTAATTTCTTTGAAACTGACACTAAAATACTCACAAAATAATGTATTTCACACAGCTGAAACAAATAAAAAAAAAAGAGGTTTGTCTTGTTTACAAATACATTCATAATTGTCTCTTGTAGGTTATATTTAAATCATGTAATCTGTCTTTTCTAAAGATAGTTTGTCATAAAATATGACTGTAACAAAATACATAAAATTACTAAATATAATCACTACTGTAAACTAAGAAGAAAATCTTCATAAACTAGACAAGAATTTCTTACCATGACGGATTATAGAGCACCAGTCCTTCCTAAAACATAATGGTGGAAACAGTGAAGAACCAGCAAAGGGTGCTCAAGATTACCTTCACTACTGAATACTCTATTGCCTATACGTTACAAGAAACTAATAAAAGCAAATAACATATAATGAAAGAGAACAATTGTAAAATTCCTCATTTAAAGATTACATGATGGCCAACAAAAATAATCTAATGAAATCTGGAAGCAATAAGTATTAAGCTGAAATTTCAGCTATATTGCCAAATATAAGACCAACATCCAGCAATCAATGTCATTCTACACAACCAGCAACCCAGAATTTAATAATAAAACTTCGCTATTCTGCAATAACAGCAAGAATTGTAGTTACCTATGAATGAATTCAATAAAAGGAATTTTAACACATTTATGAAGAGAACTACTGAATTCTATAAAAAGATATCACAAACCAAAAATCATACCTCTACTGTAGATGGAAATTTTCCATGTTTTATAGCTGTCATCCTCCATTTGTTGATAATTCAAATATCTTAATTAGAAACAAAAATTGTAAGTGGAACTTAACATGTTATTCTAAAATAAAATGCCTATTGAATTGTCAGAAAATACAAAGGACATTAAAGTGGGAGATGAAACACTGTAAAGAATAATAATGTATACAGTAATTTGGACGGTTTATTACCAGTAAAATTTCATGGATATGTATGTCAAAGAAATTTTTGAGAACCTAGAATGATTGTAAATTGAAATTTAATTCATAACAGGACACATCGAGGATACCATGGAAGTTAGCTACTGTTAAAAAAAATCATGGTAGGCCATTTAGTTATCACTGTAGAAAGTAAAATATAATTCTACCCTATTTGTGAGCCAGGTTTCTGTTGCAGTAACAAAACCTCCAACATAAATTAGCTTATAGGGTCCAAGGCTCATGCTCATATCCTAAGGCAGAATACATTTAGTAGGTCCCCCCAAAGTCCCCAGGTCCCCAGTGCTGCACAAAGTCTAGTCTCCTGACACTCAGTGTAAATTCAACTGAGTCCTTACAAAAGTCAAAAAGAAAGCACCCCACCTTCAGATGCAATGGCATAAGACTGTGGATTCCAAAGGGAAGAAAGAGTAGAAGCCTAGGAAGGAGACCAAAGCCAAAGCCGAACACCATCTAAAATGCCATTAATTCCTGCAGCTCTTTGTCAGCATGTGGAGCACAGAGCGGCAGGTCTGGGCACCCCAGGACTTGCACAAGCCTGTTGTAACAATTTCCTGATTGCAGGCCACTTGGCCCTTCTCAGGCAGGTTTTGCATATTTCCCTCATGGATATTCCACTTTCCTGGTATCTCTCATTTTTTTCTGGAATCTTAGTTTAGTAAGAGTTTATTTTTCTTTAAAACACCTTAGTTTGGCTCCTAGCTTTGAAGGCTTTATCCTGTGATGCAGCAAACCTTCTGCTTTACACCTCAGATGTAGAAGGGAAGCAACCACAGTGCCTTCGAGGGCATGCGTGCAATGACCTTCCACTAGGCTGCGCCTCTTAGGCTTCCCACTACCTTCCAATAATTCAAAGTTAGAGACTAACCTAAACCTTAAGTGCATGATGCCCTGGGAAACATTTTAATCCAAAAGTTGGCCCCTATTATAACAACATAGTTCTTTCAGTCATATTGAAGGACAATTTTGAAATTTATGCATAGACATATAATTATTCTTCCCCTTTTTGTCTGAGCCACATTTTACCCTCCATAGTTGGAAGTTTTAAAGGTGACTCCTCATAAGGCCTGCCACACTTGGACAGCCACATGTGCTAGGGCTGTTGGGTGTGACCAGTGCAATACTGCAGAAATACTGTTTTAGATTACCTTTGGGATTATGTTGTAAGAGACATCGTACTTAGAGTACATTTACTGTCTTTCTAATGTCATTTGCCCTGGGGCAGCCCCATGAAGAACTGTGAGGACGCAGCAGTCCCACGTGGTCAGGATGTGCGCTCACCAGCCAGCACTCTTCCGTTACCCAACCCTTTCTTTAACGCTGGTTGTATAATACCAGTTAAATGCTTAAGTGCCTACACCACTGGTCTCTGTATTGGTTGTGATCTCGAGAAAAGCTGCACTAGAGTTGCGCAGCTGAACCCATTCTGTGTTCCTGACCTTCAGAAACTATGTAATGTTTGTTGATTTAAGTTGAAAGTTTTGGAGTAATTTTTCATGAAATAATACTTCAATAGTATTTTCCTTTGCATGTCAGGGCAGCCACACTCTCATGTCTGAGTGGCTTGAATGTGATTTGCCCTCTAAAGGTCTGCATGCGGGAAGCTATCATGAAGTGCTGGAATGGTTAGGAGGTGGGTGTAGTGGGAGTAACCATGTGTTTGGAATACTGATTTTGGAACAGATGAAGGCAATAGATGAATTAATCTTAATGATACAAAATAACTATGAATCTCAAAGGCCCCCACACGCTTGTAACTTTTGCACATGGCAAATTCCCTTTTTTTTTTTCACCATATTGTGAATGAACCAAAGGACCCCTCACCAGTGGCCAAATCGTGGCTGCCCAATGTTGCAATTTCAGCCTTCATAACTTTGTAGGCTAAATAAACCTATTTTCACATGAAAGACTAGGTTCAGATATTCTCTTACAAGAACACAAGACAGCATCTGCTATGTATTCTTTGGTAAGCACATGGCCTTAAAAGATATGCAATGTCTTTTGCATATATGTTTTTTATTTTATTTTTTTAATTAACTTTTTTTTATGGTGGGACTGCGGATTGAACTCAGGCCCTTGTGCTTGCCAGGGAAGCACTTAGTCCACTGAATCATTTCCCTGGCCCCGTGAGTATTTTTTAATTTACCAAATGTCACTGAGCTATATATGCCAGCATGTCTCTCTTTTTAATGACCTGTTTTGAAAACTTGTCAATTTTTACTGACCGTATATTTGGTAGTACTTTTCTTTAAGTACAGATGAATGTTCTATAATATGCATTCTTTAAAACTCATCTTCTTGCCTTAGAAACCAGTGACTAGTTTTTCCAAAACTTCACATCTAAAAGGGGAATTTGGGCCATAAAGTATTTAATTTTTGAACACTGGGTTTTATTGACTCTCATGTCTTCTCTATCTCCATTATTTAAACTTAGTATTTTCTTAAAGAATATGCTGATAAAGACAGCATTAGAAGCATTTTAAAAATTGAAGTTTCTGTCATAGCTATTTATTTCAGCATTTCATTTCTTTCCAGAAAGAAAACTGTACAGTGAGCTTCTTGAAAATCTGGCCAAAATAACTAGAATATATAAAAGCAAATATGGGTTAGATATTTACCCAAATTGTGGAATGTTAAGCATAGCATTTTAGAGTGTATTTGGTGTTTTTATAATTTATAATTAATATTAAAGAAATGCCCAGTTGAAAATCTAAAGAAATGTTTTTATTTACATGAATGTGTAATTTATCATGTTTTGATTTTATTTAATTATTTAGTAATATATCTGTAGATGGGAAAGTAACTTAGTGCATGCATATATTTTTTTACATTGCAAAGAATATTCTTGTACAGATAAAAATTATTTTACATATGTACAAGTCTTTCAGGAAAATATATAATTTAAATTGATAAATTAAATTATTAACATTGACAAATATTACTTTTAAAGATTGCACCACTTAACAGATTTTTTTAGGTCAATCTTCAAGATTTCTAACACCTCATTATCTTCCTTCAACAAGTATTACCTCAAGCTTTCTTGTTTGTTTTTGTTGTGTGTACGTGTGAAATATAAATTAATTCCTATAGTTTGAACAGATTTTTACCTTTGAGTTTTGAACTGTTACGAACTTGATTGAGAAAACACTTGCCAAGGTATATATTCAAATATATATGAATATATATTCAATTATGTATTCAAACACATATATTACTAATACATATTTGCAATATCTAATTATTATATTTTTGTGATGAGTTGGTACATTGGGCTTCAAAAATTTTCAAAGTAATTAAATATTATACATATATATTTGTTATCACACCAGTCAATCTGAGCTGACGAGATACTTTGTGAAGAATATTTAAAAACTATTACTTTCATTGATCTTTTCTTTCTGCTTGAAAGACCAATGATGCGCTCCACATTACTGATAGCCATAATATCTGTGCCCTATCCAGTTCCAGAACTATCATTCTGTGGCCTCTGTCCACCAATTCATATTCCATGAAATTCATGGGGCCCCTATAGATTTTGGTTTGGATTCACCTCCCATCATGCTATTCTGAATGCCATCAGGCTATTCTTAGAAAGAATAGGTGAAAAATATATTGAAGATAACAATACACATATAAGGTATGGAATTTCAAGTTGCAAATTATTTTCTTGTAGAACATTCTTTATAACTCATTTTACAGTGTCATTCAGTGACAATTGTGAATTTTTCTTCATTACCTAGAATTCAGTTCATAGCAAAGTGGAGAAATATATGAAAGGATTTGTTAAGGTGTTGTCATGACAATTTATTGGATAGTGTTCCCTACAGCTATGTCTTTGTTCAGTGCTATAATTTGGGTCCTTTGAACTTAGCAAAAATGTTTGATATATATGGTTGCTTATTTGCTGAGGTGATATATTCTTGAATCATCTAACTGATAAGCCTCCTTACTCTATTAATGTGGTGTCTCAGTTATTGCCCCTTTGCTGAGACAAAATATCCAATACTCTCAGCTTAAAACCTGAGTTTATTTTGGGTCAGTTTTGGTGAGCTGCTTCCCGGTTGGTAAGATGTGAAGGAGGAACAGCATTGGCAGAAGCACCCAACAGAAGAAAGCCGTTCACATCATGGTAGGCAGGAATCAGAGGGCAAGGGGAGCAGCCAGACAACACTTTTCCAGATCATTCTCCTGGTGGCACATCTCCAGCCATGTCCCACCTCCTGAAAACACACTCTGCACTGTGCTCAGCAGCGGATAAATACATGGATGAATGTAGTGCTCCCACAGTCCAATCAGCTTTCATATACGCAAGGATTTGGACACATCTTAGATTTCAACCAAAGCGGTTCATTCTCAGACTCCAAAATAGTTATGCTCAAAACATTATGCAATATAATGGGTCAGTGAGATAACTCAGCAGACTAAGCACTTTCCTAGGCAAACACAGGGACCAGGGTTTGATCCCCAGTACCATATCCCCGCCCGTGGGCACACTGAGCCAGTAATTGAGACTGGACATGGTGATGCATGCCTGTACTCCTAGCACTTGGGAGGCTGAGAACAGGAGGATCACTATGAGTCTGGGATGCAGAGTGAGACCTTGTACCAAATATAGTAAGTAAGCAAGCAAGTAAGTAAGTAAATAAGTAAATAAATAAATATAAATTTAGCCTACCTCTAAGAGTCACCAAAGTCACTTTCAGGAGGGCTGAAAAATCAAAGTACAAAGTTTCCTCTCAGACTCAAGGCATTCTCTTACCTGTGAAGTCTTGTGGGTTTTTTTTTTTTTTCTTTGTATTCCAGTATAGAGTCTTCAGGGTCTTTCTGCGTAGATGGGACTCATAGTGATTCGCCTGTCTTCAGCTCCCAAGAGCTGGGATTACAGGTGCATGCTGTCATGCCCAATCCTAATCACAGTCTCAGTGAGCCCCAGGGGTGGGATTGAACCCAAGCTGCTGTGTTCTGCCTAAGCAGACACTTTAATTCGCTGAGCATTTGGCCAGCCCTCTTGTAAACATTTTTAAAAAATTAAACACTACTAACATGAAATGACACAGGATAACAATTCTCCTTCCTAAAGAAAGAAAGAAGGCATCAAATATGTGTGGTGAAAGTAAATTAGAAATATGGCAAAACAATCATTAGATTCTGGTTTTCAATATCTAGGACTTGGGACAAATTGTAGAGAGATGTGAGCTACAAAAGCTTGTGCTGCCCTGCTCCTCTGACATCAGTTACAGCTTTCATGGTCTTTCTCTTAGAATAACTCACTGCCTGCACCTTTTCTCAGATGTTCAGTGCTTCTGCTATCTTTACCTGCATGGATTGTCCTCCATATTTTCATATTCCTCTCACAACTTCTTGCACTGCCTTCCCTGATGAATATTGCTTAATCTGCACACTTCCTTTGAAATCTGGATGAAAGCCTTGTTAGTCCTCTTACCCTTGAATTCTTATGCCTGCAAAAACACCACCAGGTGGATGATTTTGCAATTCATTGCTAATCCTGTTCCATGGCTGAAGAGACTGATGAATACCTGGATAGCTAAATTCAGAGACACATTTCCCTCTACAACTCGAAGCCTTGAGACTCTCTTTTTGAATGAAAACATTAACTTTGTAACTTTGAACATCTGAAGGGTGAAGTCATGCTTATTCCTAAAACATCTGCCCGGCATCTTTACTATCATACTGATGCAAAATGCTTGGCTTCTCTTCAGAGCTAACCTTTTCACCAAGCTTTCGTGACCCCAGCTTTGCAGGCACTTTCTTTCCGGTGAAACTGAAAACATTCTATGCCTTTTGACACTGTCATGTGCTCCTGCCTTTCACTACACTTCTAGCTATAAGCAGCCACTGGTGCCCATAACCTTCCTGATGATTGGGTTGCATTGCACACTTCTCTGCCAGATTAATTAGTTCCTGATCATAGTCTCAGTCCCCCACAATGACTCAGACATGGGCACAACATAGACAAACACCTTTATCAGCACATTCAGGTAATGAGCTCATCAATGTTTGCATCGCCCATGCCTAGTCCACTTCTATGATCAAGTCACGTTTCATGCATGTAAGAATTTTGAGAACCTAAGAATACTAGAGCAGAAAAGCTAAAAATTGGGCCAGGTGACAGCTCAGTGATCTAAGTGCATGCCAGATCACTGTACCACATGCCACACCAGCCCCGGAGCTCCGGGAGCACCAAGCCAGCCACTGAGATTAGTATGGTGGTACATACCCACAATCCCAGTGCTGGGGAGACTGACCCTGGAAGGTCGTTACGAGTCTGAGCTTCATAGCCAGAAGCCTGTACCAAAGACATAAATTTAAAAGAAAAGCAAAAGAAAAGTTAAAAATTTAGGAGTAGAAAGCAGAAAATATTCTAACTTTCCCTGATGGTTAGTAGTAAAATTACTTCTATTTTCATTCCTTAATCAATATACCCAGGCATTCTAGCAATGGGAGAAATAGTGCCATTTATTCAATAATTTAGAGCACATTCGATTCCTGGAGGGCCAGGTAGATACAGTAAATCAATTTTAAAAATGCAATTGCACTGCTCAAACCACCAATTCAAAATAAAGGCAAACATGCAAAGACCAGGGAATTTCATCAATATGGATTCACTCATTGCCTGTTTTCCTTTCCCTCGGAATGACAACTTTGTGCAAAGATATATTGTGCAGCATATTACCACAATCAAAGGGTATACTTTAGAACGTGGATGGTATTTAGGTAAATGGCAATTTAAATAAAATCTAAATCTCCCTCTCCATGACCAAAGTGTTGTAATACAAAACCTTGTGCCACTGTGGCAAATTTCTTCCACAAAAGGTCTCATCTCACAAAGCTCAAAGTTGGTACTCAACATAAGCTCTTTCATATAGAATCTCAGGGACAAGAATGCTTCCAATTATTTAGTGGATCTATGTGATAATTTTCCTGGTTAATACTAGCTAAAAACATGGGCAAGATTATGCAAGTCATCTTAAGGATCACCTTGAAATTATAATACTGCAGTCTATACAATATTCAGTCTTGTGGCTTCAATTCAATTACAGTAAGTTCTGCAGATATAATATACATGTGGACACAGAACTAAGAAAATGAATTTTGTTTGCTGTTGCATTGACTGATTCAGAAAATTTGGGAAAAGATACATTTTCTTACTCTTAGAACGCTTATAGTTCCAGGAGTTCTAAATAACTTTCAATGGATATTTTTAGGACTGACCAAATAATTCAGTGGATTAAAACACCTGCAAGCAAGCTCAGGGGCTAGGAGTTCAATGCCCTATCCTTCCCTCCAGGCCCTGCCCCTGGGGCACACTGAGACAATGAGTAAGACTGGGCATGGTGGCGTACACCTGTAGTCCCTGCTCTTTGGAGGCTGTAAACAGACAGATCACTATGAGTTGGATCTAGTCGTGAGACCCTGAAAACCTTGTTGACCCTTCTCTAAAATACAATAAAAAAAGATATTTTTATAAATTGGTCAGTATACTTCTTCCACATTCTTGGGAAATCCACCAATAATTTCTTATGGTTTATATATTAAACCTATTTCCATGATTTCTTTTAATTTCAATGCCTCCAAAATATTCTCATTTTCTTTTATTAATTTTATGTGTTACCCAGGGTAAGATATTCTTCTGACAGAGTATTAAAAATGTAATGGACTTTCTCCCTTACATGTCAGAGAGTCTACTCCTGATCAGAGCTGGTGTAGTTCACCATCTGCCATCTTTGTAGTGGAAAAATGTGCCCTAGGAACCTTTCCTTCATCTTTAGTGAATCTAAGGGTAAGGAAGAATACTTTTGCAGAATTTGAAGTCAGTAATCCACTAAGCATTGTTTATGATGTACAGGTGAACACTTTCCCTATGTCAATGAATGGTCTGTCAGCCTGTGAAACCTCTTACTAAGGCACAAATCAAACCTGAGCAAACCAAATAATAATAAAAGACTAATTTTAAAATGTTAAGAAAATATGCTAATATTTGAAAAAAAGAGAATGTTTAGCTTGTCAGGTTATCTGACAGAGAGTAAAATCTATAGTAAATTTTAAACTCATGTTCTTTTTCCTATTGTGTTCAAATGTCGTTTGTTCATGTATGGCTCCGATATTGTTTCACCCAAGTCCTTTTATATAGGCTCTAATTTTATAATCACTATAACTTTTCACAAATTATCGACCTAAATCTTCATTTTTATTTAACAAAGTCATTATTTATTTGTACAGTAACAACTTCAACATCTTTAAATTGATAACCACATCTATTCTGGTAACTGTAAAAATCTACATCCCAAAGCAATTCAAGATGAGGGTATTTCAGCTTATAATCATTTGAATCACTCCCTAAAAGAATTTCATATTCAGAATTCCTTACCTTCACCATCCACCATCAACTATCCAATGACAACCTTATTCATGTTAAAAGGCCTTTATGTCCCTTAAGGCCAAATGCATTTTATTGAAATATTGTAGATATTCACTGAAGTATTGAATTATTATCAGTAAAGCTCATGTACCTTTTAAAAGCATTTATAATTCTTTCTTTCCCATTTCCTCTAGTTCACTGAGACTTCCCAACAAATTCACTTACAAAATATTACTATTTTAAGGGGTTCTTTGCTATCCTCTGGTACCCCTTCAATCAGCCTAGTACTCTTGTTATTAATATGCTACTTAATGTATACTATTGCTTTTGTTCACCCTAATGCTTTTCAGAAAGCATAAAAAAGCTAAAAATGCCCATCAACCCTGTGCAGATTCATCTGACCTCACTAAGAAAATGGATCCTTGGCTTCAATAAAGCATAGGCAGTGGCCTGCCCACTGGGTAAAACATTCTGTACATTGGATTGCATTCAGTTTTCTCTTCTAAAATATCTTCAGAGTCTACAAGCAGGCACAGGAGCTGGGGTTCAATCCCATCCTGTCTTGCTGACTGTGCCCCTAGGGCACACTGGAATTGGGACTGGGTGTGGTGTGGCACTCCTGTAATCCCAGTGCTTGAGAGGATGTAAATAGGAGAATCACTACGAGTCTGATCTTGTAATGAGACCCTAAACACCCTA
The DNA here is from genome assembly GCA_004027165.1 of Ctenomys sociabilis. Taxonomy (NCBI): domain Eukaryota; kingdom Metazoa; phylum Chordata; class Mammalia; order Rodentia; family Ctenomyidae; genus Ctenomys; species Ctenomys sociabilis. The sequence continues at coordinate 1,148 of PVKA01044556.1, read as the reverse complement.
TAGACCCTTCTCTAAAATATGGAAAAAAGAAAAAAAATACATACATATATATGTAGCATCTACAAAGCATTTTGCCATTCCTTAAAAAGAATCTTTCATCCCTTCCTTCATAACACCTTTCTTATGACTTATAGAGAGCACTGCAGATTCCATTTTATCGCAGTTTTAATTTTTTTTAAAGAGAGTATAGGGCCAAGTTTCAGCTCAGTCGCTTTAATTCCTGCCTGGCAAGTGCAAGGTCCACAGTTCAATCCCTAGTACTGCAAAAAATAAAAATAAAAACAAAAAACAATAACAACAAAGAGAGTACAAATTAGAATTAAAACAGAAAATTTACAAGTGATACAGAATTTCACACACCAAATAATATGAATTTCACAGTATTTGCTGCAACACATAATGTGGTCTTCCAACTAGTTGTTCATATTACCAAGTATATATATGCGTGCAAAATTGGAAGAACAAAGAAAAAAGAAATACATAAGAAATTAAAAGATAAAGGATAATTGAAAAGAAGAGACAAAACAAATTATGAACTGCTCCTTTCCATAGACCAACAGAAATCCACAGTACAGTCATCCAAACCATCCTGCTTACATACAGATATGTATCTTTTCCCCGCTCCCTCTCCAGTCCTTCTCCTTAATTAGTAATTGCTTCCTTTGGAATAGGTTCACTCACTTTTCCCATTTCGTATTGTGCCTTTAGCTTTTATTTTCCTTTTCAGGTTCTCACACTTATTTGGACTCCTATTAATGCACATCTTTGCGGGGATGAATCTTTCTCTTTTAGTCATTCAATACCATTTTTGTCTCCTCCTTTTTTGCACTGGAAAGCAAACTCAGGACTGTACCTGACAGGTAGGCACTGTACTATTGAGTCATATCTCTTGCCCTCAAGAGGGTTTCAAACATGTAGCCTTCTGCTAGCTATGCTGCACTAATCATTATGTACTGTTTCTATCATATGTGGTGATATATAAGTTATATATAGTTTTTCTCTTTCTTTCCTCTTTCCAAAGTTGTTAGGAGTTTATGTTAGTAGTATGATTTATAAGGCAATAATATAGAGCTAAGTAGCATCATTGTAATCTATTTTTTAATTTGTCCCAATTTTAGGAAAGACTTTCAGAAATAAAAACTGTAAGA
>PVKA01044555.1:0-16102 GCA_004027165.1 Ctenomys sociabilis | reverse complement strand
AATTATTGAATCTTTGATATAATTCAGCTATAAAAAAACCTGTAAATATAATTTCATGTATGCACCTTGTACAGTACCAAAACGTTATGAAAACAGTTTGCAATGTATTAATTCATCGACTCTGTATGGTTAAGGTGTCTTGAAACTGTCTGATTGACATTTGTATTTTAATAAAATAAAAATAAATGGAAAAAAAAAGCATAAGGTCAGAAGTTCATTTCCTGGTATAACAAAAAAAAAGAAATAAAACTAATAAACGTTCTGAATGGTAGCATGTTTATAGAAAATTTTTGTCACAATAAAACTGAAGTACTCTATGGCCATACCACCCTGAGCGTTCCCAATCTCTCCTGATCTTAGAAGTTAAGCAGGGTTGGGACTGGTTAGTACTTGGATGGCAGACAATAAAAGTGGAGTAATTGTTGTAAGAAAACCTATTCATGTATGAAAACAGTCAACAATGGGAAGACATTAGTGTTTTACAATTAGTTGTATAGATTCAATCCAATTGCTACACAAACTCCATAACTTTTTCATGAAAGCCACAACCTTTTGGGGGTAGGAGAACATATCGCACGATACTAATCAGCTTTTCTTCTGGATGGTTAACAACCTAAGATCACAAGTCAGAGTTGGAGAAATAGAAGAGCCACACGGCCCGCCAACATTTTGGCCCTAGCCTTTCAAGGTCAGCGAAGACTCAGGGCATAGGAAAACCTGTACTGCAATATCATATCCTAATGGATGGTTTGTAATATACATCTTATTCCTGAAATTGACTAAATTATTTGGATTTCTGAAATGGTTTTTCATTGACTGACTCTATTAAATATGACTTGCAGAGGTTAGCGATAGATAGGTATGTATTTTACTGTTCAGTGAACATACAGATTTGTAAAGAAAAAGTAAATATTTATTAGGAGATACTGTAAGCATAATATTATTTTACTTGGCATCTAGAAAAATCAAATGAAAAGCTGAGCATACTAATGTAGAGCTGGAATCACAGCAGAGTAGGAGGCTCGGGTGAAAAGTCACGAATTTGAGTGTATCCTGGACAATGTTGTCACTTAACGAGACTGTATTTCAAAGTTTTTTAAAACATTAAAATTTTTCTTTTAAACTTTAAAAGGATCAGGGATGTATTTCAATACAAAGTTCCTAAATTCAGGAATCAGCCCTAAACCCTGGAGTTCAAAAACATTTATTTGAACAAAATGAAGAAACACAGAAACTAATAAAAAAGACTATTTGGCTTAAAAAGTAGTATGAAATTTGGAGAATGTGTGAAGAAATGGTGGAATATTAATGAATTTGACATAATGACAACTTGAATTTTGCAATAGATATGGAACAGTGTATAAAGTGTCCTGATGACCAGTATGCAACAGTACAGCAAAATCACTGCCTCCAAAAGTCTGTGACTTTTCTGGCTTATGAAGACCCCATGGGGAAGACTCTGGCTGGCACTGCCCTGAGTCTCACTGTTATCACAGTTACAGTTCTTGGGCTCTTTGTGAAGCACCGAGACACTCCCATTGTCAAGGCCAACAACAGGGCTCTCAGCTACACCCTGCTCATCTCCCTCACCTGCTGTTTTCTCTGCTCCTTGCTCTTCATTGGCCGGCCCAACACAGCCACCTGCATCCTGCAGCAGACTACATATGGAGTTGTGTTCACTGTGGCTGTTTCTACTGTCTTGGCCAAAACCATTACTGTGGTGCTGGCCTTTAAGGCCACTGCTCCAGGCAGAAGGATGAGGCAATTGCTTGTATCAGGGGCACCAAACTACATCATCCCCATCTGCTCCCTGATCCAACTCACTCTCTGTGGAGTCTGGATGGGGACAAATCCACCCTACATTGACACAGATGCTCACTCTGAACATGGCCACATCATCATCGTGTGCAACAAGGGCTCCCTCACTGCCTTCTACTGTGTCCTGGGATACCTGGGCTCCCTGGCCCTGCTGAGCTTCACGGTGGCTTTCCTGGCCAGGAACCTGCCTGACACCTTCAATGAAGCCAAGTTCCTGACGTTCAGCATGCTGGTGTTCTGCAGTGTGTGGGTCACCTTCCTGCCCGTGTACCACAGCAGCAAGGGGAAGGCCATGGTGGCCATGGAGGTCTTCTCCATCTTGGCCTCCAGTGCAGGGCTGCTGGGCTGTATCTTTGCTCCCAAGTGCTACATTACTTTTTTCAGGCCAGAGAGAAATTCTCTGCATGGGTTCAGAGATAAAACACATTCTGGCAAAACTAAAATACAACATTAGCTTATAAAACATGTTATTTCTAAATTATATGTACCACTAGTCCAATTCTGCAAGATTTTGTGAGTTAAAACATGAGGCTTATGCAATCATCAACTGACTTACTTATTCTATAGTAGTCTTTTTCCTTTTCCACATTGAACTCCATAATAGTCTTATTGTTTCCAACACCCGTAACAATCACATTTTCAAGTTGAATTGTGTTTTGGACATTTGTTCTTCCAGTTATTCTGCAACAAGTTCTTATATTTGTTCTTAAATTGGACCATACTACTTGCTTTTTTCTTGTGTTCTACTTGTTCTTTGCAATCATCTTGTCTCATTATGTATATCATGAATTATTTTTTGTTTGTAGATCATTATATTTCAATTTCTCTAATGTATTTCATTATCTTTTTTTTTTTTTTTTTTTTTTTTTTTTTTTTTTTTTTTTTTTTTTTTTTTTTTTTTTTTTTTTTTTTTTTTTTTTTTTTTTTTTTTTTTTTTTTTTTTTTTTTTTTTTTTTTTTTTTTTTTTTTTTTTTTTTTTTTTTTTTTTTTTTTTTTTTTTTTTGCTTTTTACGAATTAGTGTGCTGTCAGGGCTGGCCAGATAGCTCAGTGGATTAATGCCCCTGCTTCAGCAGACACAGGGACTGTGGTTCAGTCCCCTGCCTTTTGTGCCGGCCCCACATCCAGGCATGCTGAACTGGTGATTGAGACTGGATGTGGAGGTGTATGCCTGTAATGCCATCTCTTGCGAGGCTCGAAACTGGAGTACAACTATGAGTGTGATCTGTGTAGTGAGACCCTCTAGACCACGTACTAAACATAAAAAGAAAAACGTATTTTCAAAGAAAAAAACCCGTAAAGATTATTTTGCAAATGAACACTTTCAACCTAATTGGAAGAGTAGATTATTCAATATAGAAACCACTGTTGAATTCCTATCATTTGGTTTGGTGAGGTTCTCTGTCATATCTAATGTTTTTTTTTTTTTTTTTTCTGTTTTGTGTTCTTCTTAGATAATAAAAAAGATGTTCGTGTTTTTAACAAGAGGAATGCTTAAACCTTAATGTACGTTTCCTTTTAAGCATTAATTGTGTCACTTCAAATAAAGAGACCTTCATTTCTCCTATTTTTAATAATAGAGTAAAATTCTTGATTATAACATGACATGGTTAGATTACAAGCTTAGATGTGTCTTTATCAGAACCTCAAATTTCTAAATATGTTCCTTTTCCATGGCACAGGCATTCCATGTTTGTCCTTGTGTGTGATGTTCCAGAAGGTTCCCACAAGTACTACACCTGCCCCCGCATGCTCACTACAGGAAAGGCCACCTTCAGTCCCATTCTTCTGTTGCCGTTATTCTCATGATCACCTCAGGAACTCATTAGGTGTGTGAGGCATGACTGAAATATATGGGGAGTGTTTACATTAGAGCAGTGTATTATCATGTAAGACACATTGGCACTGAACCACCTGCTTGCATGTCCTTCAAGCAGCATGATGCTATTGTGATTGCCATCTTCTGAACAGCTCTGGGAATTTTGTCTCTGGAGAATCTTTACAAAGTGTGATAAAAATACAGTAAGTGTTACTGCTTAGAGACATGTGATGGAATTGTAGTCTCAAAATTATAACGTTGATTTGAAGGACCATTTTGTATCTGCATGTACAAAATACTTAGGATAGATATATAGATACTTCCTCTTAATTCAGTAAGAAGAAAGGTTTGTATTAATAGTGTTTCAACAGGATATCACGTCTGTATCTTGTAGTATGAGTGGCCACTATGAAGACAACAATATGCAGTGTATCGAGTATTGCAACTGTCCTACTAGTCGGTTTGCAAACTGTCTGATTGCTGTTTGTTTTTCAGTAAAACTAATAAAAAATGAAATAAAATAATATAAAAAAGTAAGAGTTAATATAGAGATGGGATAAATAATCTGCAGGTCATGTGGGATAAGCAGAAAGAGGACAGGGAAGCATCAGCTTTGGGAGTAACCAAGCACTCTTGGGCCTCCAGGACACCCTGTTTTCGTGTCCTTGCTCCCAGAGATCTAGCTGTTCTCATGTATAGTACAGTCTGAGCAGTCATCTTGGACACATACGATGGGATCTTGTTATGTTCACCTAAAGTAATCCAAAGGTTGAGACTCAAGATACATAAAAATAAAGACCAGAGGCGAGCAGCAACCTTTTTGCTCGAGCCCTTGCTTTGCTTGCATTAAATACCTGTGTTTTATGTAGAAGCACGGCGTTATCTCTCCCAACTGTACTGTCCATACACACACCTCATGATCCTTCCTTTCTATTCCCCTTCCTTTGTCTACACCTGTCAAAGATGGGCACTCCATTGTCATTCAACTAATTTAGGTACCTAAACTCGACGACACAATCCAACACAGTCCAGCATTCCACAACAGTGAGTATTCTGAAGAACTTGTTGACCATAGCCATTTACAGTTCAACTTATTATTATGGTCCCGCAGTGTATACCTCATTTTTATACTTTTCTGCTGGATGGTTAAGACCTAGGTAGAGCACTAATGGTGGTTGGACAGGATATTATGTCGGCTTCTAGTACTATGGACAACTACTGGGAAAATAACCAGATGGAAAGTATTAATTATTGAATCTTTGATGTAATTCAGGTATAAAAAATAAGATACATAAACAGCTACACTCTCTTAATTTTCTGATAAGAGACATATATAATAATGTCTGTAAGTATAATACCATGTATGCACCTTCTATGATACCAAAACATTATGGAAACAGTTTGTAATGTATTAATTTATCAAATTCATCTTGTCAAGTTATCTTAAAACTGTCTCATTGATATTTGTATTTCAATAAAATAAAAATTTTAAAAAAAGGAAGAAAAATTGTAGAATTACGCTGGATGTGGTGGTGCATGCCTATAATCACAGCTCTTGGGAGGCTGAAAACAGGAGAATCACTGAGTCCATCTACATAGTGAGACCCTGTATGTATATGTGTATGTATATCTATATCTATATATATCTATAGATAGATAGATAGATAGATAGATAGATAGATAGATATAGTGGGATGGTTCAACAAAGTTAATAAACATATGCATAACCTATAAAAGAAGAAAATAAATTTGAAAAAAAGTAAATATCTGTGTTTTTTTATTTGTAGCTGGCACCCGTGAGTCTTTCCCAATAGTTTCGCTCCTTTGTCAATGGGAAGGACAATTGGGGTGAGGAAAAGGACAAAGAAAAGAAGGGAAAAATATGTGTTTAGGTATATATGCAAAATAGTTTTTGTAATTTTACTGGTGATATCTGCTGATCTTTTGAAAGGCGCAGTTAATGCTTTAAAAATGTTTTAATCTGATATTTTTCTGTTTTGAATTTCCTACAACTTCTTGGTTATTTTCTTTTTCTTTCCTTTGTTAAGTGAATCTTATACATTTTTATCTGCTAACTTCAGCAACTCATTTAAAGATAGCATCACGTAATATAGCAACAATTACTGAATTCCTATTACTTAGTTTATTGAAATTATGTAACATTCCTAATGCCGCTGTCTATTACTATTTTGTATTCTTTAAACACAAAAAATAAAATAAAATAGAAAATGGAATAAAGCATTTCAAGCCATGAAATAATAAACATATGACATAATGCTCTACATTGAATACCCTTAAAAATAAGCACCAAACATCTTCCAGTCCTTAGCAAATTTATTAACATAGCTGGACAAAATATGAATATTCAAAAATAGCATTCTTCTCCTCCTCTATAAACAGAAAATACATTTGAGAAAAATTAAGAAATCCAAGCTTTATATAATATCTCCCCTTTGACATATTTAGGACTCAATCTAACAAAGGAAGTGCAAGATCAATATACATAAAAATCATACTGCAAAAAATTAAACCACTGTGATTTATGTTCACCCGTTTATAGAATCACAACTTGTAGATGTTAAATTGTGGAAACAACCCAAATACCTATTAATCAAAGAATAGATTTAAAAATGTGATATTTTTAAGGAATGGAATATTGCACAGTGAAGAACAGAAACTTGGGGCTTCTATAGGTAAATGGATATAACTAGAGACCACACACATGAATAAAAATATCAGAGTCACGTGTTTCTTACTGTCTCTCAAGTATGAAAAACTAAAAGAATAAATAAAATCCAAAAGGTACAATAGATGCTGTGAAAGGAAAAGAAATCACTCAAAAGGAAAGAATGACTGGGACAGGGAAAAAAGAAGGAATGCAGATATACGAATATAAGACAGGTATAAATATAAATAGGAATAGAGACGACACTACCCCTAGAGGCACAGTGAGACTGCTATTGGGACTGGCGTGCTGGTGTGCACCTGTAATCCCAGAGTTTTGGAGGGTGAAAAAAGGAAGGTCATGACCATTGCAATCTGCCTAGTGAGATCCTTTAGACCCTGTACTAAATACACATGTACGAATAAATAAAGAAAGTAATATAGACAGACAGATATGTTTCTTGTGTGTGTATATACACATGCAAGATAGCTCAAGTAATTGCACTACTAATTTCTATTAATTCATCGAAAAGAACAGTTAGTGCTTATGTTGTTTGATTAACTATGCATACCTCTATCTGGTAACCTGAGTAACTACTTGAAGATAACCACATGCAATGATTGTTAATTTCCTTTCATCTTGTATAAATTCCAAAATTTTATTATCTTTAAAATGAAAATTGTTCCTATAGAAAGAGTATATAAAAGAAGACATCAGAAAATGAAAAGATCAGTGGTAAGCCACATAGCTCAGTGAATTAAAGCAGCTACTTAGGCAGATGCGGGGGTGAAGGTTCCATTCCTGGCCTGTCTTAACTTCCATGCCTAGGGCTTGCTGAGATGGCCATTAAGACTGGGCAAGGTGAGGCATGCCTGTATTCCTAGCTCTTGGGAAGTGGAAAAAAGGAATCACTACAAGTCTGATCTGTACAGTGAGATCCTTCACTAAATACAAAAAAAAAAAAAAAGAAGAAGAAATGAAAGAAAATGATAAGATATACTTTAGTTATTATGTGTAGGAAGAGTAAACAGTGAGAAGGGTCATAGTCCTAAAATTATATAATGCGATGTTGATCAAATTATCATTGGCATGAGTCACAGAAGTAGAGAAGATCCTATTAAAGTTCATTTGGACTCAGAGGAAACCTAGAGAAGCAAAATCATCCTAAGTAACATCGTAAACCTTTCTTTAGATTATACTACAAAACTACCACGTTAAAAGCAGCATGCTACTTGCTAAGGAAGCCTTGGGAATCAGTGGGAAAGATCACAAAATCCAGAAAGAATTCAAATACACTCAGGCACCTTGTGTTTCAGGATGGGACCAAACACTTTCAGGGAAGGAACAGTAGCGTCTGTATGAAATGGTGTTGGATGAACCGGCTTCCCATATGCCAAATAATAAGACTAGATCCATGTCTTGCACCATGCACTAAACTAAATTAAAGTTGATCAAAATATAACTGACAGAGAGACTAAGTAGAACTGGACATAGGTGAAGGCAAGGATTTCAGGACACATACCTTGATCACACAGTAAGGGATACCACGAGTCAACAACTTGAAGATATCTCATTCAAAATCCTTTTCATTGCAAAAGTAATCACCACAAAAGGGCAAAGACACACCACAGAATAAAAAACCAATTATTCAGTTGTCTGTCAGACAATGAACTAATATCTAAATCATGTAAAGAATCAAAAAATAAGACTCACAAGGTGAAAGACCCAATACCAAACTGGGCATCTGAGATAAATACATACTTCATAGAGAAAGAAATGCAAATGGCAGATAAATACATGCAAAATGTTGTAGCAATAGCAACTGTCATATACCACGGAGCTCAATGGGCCCCCATGTTACCATCAGTATATGTGGTAATGGATAAGTATTGGAAACCATTTAAATGCTCACGAATGAAGGAATGGGAAGAAAAAGACATTTTTATACAATCGACTACTACTCAGCCATAAAGAAAGAAAACTTGAGACATTTTTAGGTAAATAATGTATGCTGAGACCATAACCTAATGTGACATAAATTGGTCACAGATGTGTAAATATTGCATTGCTTCTGTGGTGTGAGAAAAGGAATGTATAAATAAGGCTCAAAGTGTGAAATAGGAAAAATTCTTTCAGAAGGTCAGAGAAGTACCGAATGAGATAGGAAAAGGAATAAAGAGAAAAGAAAAAGACTAGAACAGAAGCATAAAATAGAAATGTGGCTTTGTATGTAAGGAGAGTAGAAGTTTTAGGAACAGTGGAGCTCATTGGCAAAGCGCAGAACTGAGATATATCACATGCAGGCATAAATTGCCTATCATGAATTTGATCATTATGTGCATCTACACTGTACAAATGCACTTAAAGAGGAAAGAAAAATTCAATGTCACTGATCATTCAAGATATGCAAAATAAAGTAATAGCACTATTCCATCTCACATCAGAAAGAATGGTTGCCACAAAAAAAAAAAAAAATGAACCATAACAAATGATGGTGAAATTGTACGTAAATCGGAGCCTTTTGCACTTTTGGTGGCAGTTAGACTGGTGCGACCACTGTGCTGGTCAGAGTGGAGATTATGGAAAATCTAGAAGAAGGGGTCCCAACTGATGCATCCATAATTCTCTTCATGGTATCATCCACCAAATATTTAAAGCATCTTATACTAACACTACAATACACACACACAGAGTAGCATAATAATGCTAAATTTTAAAAACATCCAAAGTGATAGTTCACAGATGAATGAATGAAGAAGAAGTGGGATACTTTGCATGCAACACAGTACTGCTCAGCTAAAGAAACTTAAGCTTGAGACGTTTCCAGGCAATTGTACGCAGCTTGAGACCACACTCAAGTAAAATAACTTCAATATGCATGTGTATATTGAATATCCCACCTTATTGCTCTGGTGTGAGAATCTATAAATGTAAATATGGGCCCACCTGTTTAATAGACAATGTATATCATGAAATAAAGGCTCAAAGGGGAAGGAGAACTAAGCAGGCCTAGGGAGAAGGAAGGACAGGAAAAGAACACATGAGAAAAGGAAAAAAATGGATATAAAGATTTATAAGTAATGAGAGGCCGAGGGGCTTTGAATAGAATGGAAGTGAATGGAAAAAAGAAGAATCAACATATTCCATGTACAGGCACAAATTTCCTATCATGTATGCGATTATTAAGTATGTCTGTATTGTACCAATAAATGTAGTTTTGTGTATTCTCCATGTGCTTCAAACATATGCTAATAAAACCTTCAATGAAAATGATGTTTCTCTGCATTGATCTTGAGCTAGGAATTTGGTCCACTGCATTCAGCGCAGTTATTGGCATCCCACAAGGAGTATCATGAGAACAAGCATGAGGCGTGTGCAAAGCATTTGGTGGATACATAAAGTGTACATGTATGAGAGCGTGTTTACTTCCTTTGTATTCTGGGCCACATAACACACCCATGATCTGGATTTGAACTAGGCCCTCTCAGACCATTTCTTGAAACAAGTAGCTTTAAACCTCTACTGCAATCCATAGGTAGCATCCAGGTGGATTGTTGACACAGGCTGAGGAGCAAATCTTTCCAGGAAGACGTGGGCTCTGGGATGCTGCTCTCAATGGACTGGGATGAGTCATGTTGCCACTAGGTAGACAGAATGATACGCAAGAATAATTGCCAACTTGTATTTTTCACTTGGACTCCAGACCTCAGATGTAGAACCCAGGTGGCAAATGGTGGCAAATTTCTATTGTGTGTTCTGGGAAGTTTTGCTAAAAAGGTCATGGGCCTATGAGTGTCCACCTGAATCAAAAACAGTAACACCAACACCCTGAAATACACACAAGATAAATATGCTTCCATGGCAGACCCAGCGAGGATCCTCCTCACTCAAACTAGACTTTGTAGTTGTTGTCTAGGATGTTCTTGTTGGTTATTGAGTTCTTTGTCCTGCTGTATCCTGTCTTCGTTTGCAACTTTGACACTGAATCCTGCCTAATGGGAAGGAGCAGCAGTGTGTACAAGGATGGAGATGTGATGATTGGGGGATTTTTCTCCCTTTTTACTTATGCATACTATACTGGTTTGTCTGAGCTAAAGCCTGTGAAAGAATACTTCATTGCACCGTGTGTTTTTCATTTATTTATTTATTTATTTATAAGGAAACACAATGCCTAAACATCGAGGGGAGGCTGACAATAGCCACATTCACTGAATTACTACCATCTTCTCCAGCACAGACATGAAGTACTGTGAATTTCCCTGTCATGGTTTCAGTGTTTGAAAGTAGGAAGACAAATTCTCATTTTCTTTCCCTCTTGTTTTCATAACTTTCAGCTGATGGAGACAGCACCCTCTACCTTATCCTGTTATCCCTGATTCTCCTCCCAACTGAGCCGTCATTGCACAGCACATTCACTGAAATTCTTTAGACTCAGAGCCTGAGGCACAATGTTGAATTCAGTGTCAAGCAGCCTCCACTAAACATGCACAGGTTACCATGCTGGGCCTTGTAATTTTCTTTCACTGTGCCTCCTAAAATGTCTTGTATCCGTATGCAGTGTCTACTGCCACTTTGAAACCTCCTGCAAGGGGACATTTATGCTGTAGATATTCAATTACTACCCCATCATGTACATGATACGGCTTTACACAGTGTGTCCTCCTTGACAACCGGGTCTGCAAAGTCAGAACATGAATAAGGAATTGTTTTGTCTGTGAGGTTTTCCCTTTTGAGATTGATTCTTCTTCACATGCACAAGTGGACACGCTCTGTTCTCAGACACTATCACATCATTTTGTAGCCAAGTATATAATTAATTAATGAATTTTACACAGTGTCAGAGGACTCTAGCAGATTCGTTGTGCACCTGTATGGAACAGGGATGCTCGTAATGCAGTCGTTGTCTGGGTTTTTTCATGCTGAAACCAGAAGTGCTCCTGTACTGAGGAGCAGGAATGGCAGGATCAGAGATATTGGCCTCTTTCCTCCATAGACAGGGACTACATCTTTCTCATATTTATTGTCATGTCCTGTGCCTGCTTGTAGTTTTATTCCTGGACACTTTCCCCCCATGATGTCCTAGAGATGGGATGTGGTCTTTCATATTACCTAGGTTATCACTGAGGTAGTTAGGATGAGGAACTGATCAGAGACTAAGGCTCATAAGGTTTCAAGAACATTTCACAAATGCTAGGGAGGGGGTTCAGGGAGGGGAGCAGACAGTATGTTCCCATGTGTTGTGCTGTGTTCTCCACTCACACTAGCTCAGGGAATCGATCTCCTATTCAGTTGGCCCAGTTTCACTCCCACACATTAACCCCAGCCTGTGACTGAAAAGATCATTCTTGGGCTGGGGAGATAACTTGACTGCCTGGAAAGAACAAGGACCAGGTTCCATCGCTAGTACTGCATGCCTTGCTGCCCTGGAAACCAGGGTGCACTCGGCCAGCCATTGAAACCAGGCATGTGGTACACACATGTAATCCCAGCTCTGGTGAGGTTGAGAGAGGTGGATCAGTGCCCGTCTAAGCTGCATGTGTGCCACATAAATAAATAAGTAAATAAATAAATAAAATATCAAAGATCATCTTTACAATTCCAACATCTTTTCATTTTCATGGTGGCTTATCCACTCACAACAATGCTACAGGAAACATGAGAAATGCTTTTTTGTTTCCTGAAACCAGAAGCAAAAGGAAAATAAACTTTGAAAAACTCTACTGATTTTTCCCTGCACATTGGAAATATTCTGCAGAAAAGCAAGCTTAGAATTGTGCAGGAACAAATGGCCCATGTGTTTAGAAATGTCATGGTTCTAATAGTTAAAATATTTCCAGTAAGATCTTACGTTTTCCTGCCCCCACACATTGGTACTCAATATGAATTAGGATGTATTGTTTCTATGCCACTGCAAACGATTTTTGACCCATAAAAATGTGGCATATTTGTGAACATACAAATCAATAGATTCATGAGAATTTTTCTGCCTCTATCAACAACCTCTGACATTGCTATTCCTACAGATAACCCACTACTGTTGTGGACTACGGGACTATATTGGGTTATTTTGCTGAATTCACGCAACTACAATATTTGAATGGCAAAGATGGAAATACCCATCTTTGACAAAACTAAGAGAAAAAAGGGGATACAAATGAAGGACCATTTTGTTTCTCTGTGTAGAAAATCGGATAGATACACATCTAGTTTCTCTTAATTCAGTGAGTAGAAAGATTTGTACTAATAATGTTTGGAGAGGGTATAATGTCTGCATGTTGAAATATGAATAACCACTACTAAGATAACAATATGCAATGCATTAATTATTGAAAATGTCCTATTAATTGGCTTTGAAACTTTCTCATTAGTATTTGTTTCCCAATAAAATTAAAAAATGATATTTATGTTTCAAATTCTTGAAAGTTTGAATGATAAATAAAAAGTAACAGATGGTGATAAAATGCATACTAAAATTGTTTGCCAAGTATATATTCTCATGACTAAATATTTAATCATTATCATTGAAGATTAAAACCATATCCTGTAATGTGGAAAGTTCACCTCTTACCACAGTTGGGAACTTCTCAATTTCTAATTGATTTTTTATCTCATGTCCTTGTAATAAGGAAGCTAATAAATAGATGTTTCCATGATATTTGACTGAAATACACAAAATATAGAGGTTCGTGGTCTCTGACTAAAGGTAATGAATTCTGAGAGTGAAATTGCCTGGGCCTAAACCTATATTTGAAAATACTTTTATTTTTAATATCAGAAAATCATCCAGAATCATAGAAATGGACACACAGGGGCATAGTTTTTCCTTATTCTGTACCTTAGTCGAGTGGCCTAATGATGTTTGCAACTCATACCATGTTGCTATATTTGCATTATTTCTGATAGTTGGAGTGCTTACATTTCATGTTTTTCCTTCAAAATATTTTATTTGATAGCTTATTCTTCACAATTTCTGTCCATTACTATAAAGCTTCCCATTACTCCCAGACATATTTTGCATATTTATTAAAGGATAAGTTGGTTGATTGCATGATATATTTTTAAGCTCACTGTTTATAATTTGCATAAACTGTACCACTTTTAAGCTGAAATAAACTCAAAATCTTATTTTTTAATTTTATTTTGAAGAGCAGAAGAAAATTTACTCATCTTTTGCATCTCTGTTCCCTTTACTAGGCATTCCAGTCTATAATTGTATAAATAAGTATATATTAATACAAAAAGTATTTAGCACCTCTTCTATTTATTTAGCAGTGAATACAGTTATATTTTTCAAAATTCTTCTCCATATAAATAAAAGAATTTAATATTTATCTGAAATTTGTAATATGAAATCTGTGATACAAGCAGTAAACATATAAATACATATGTAAATTAAGAAAACTCCCACATGGCTTATTTCTCTTTTATTCCTGCTTTTTGGATTACTATATATCTATTTTCCATATAATTTTACTGTTTAGTTATTCCATATTATCTTTTTATTATTGCTCCAAATAATTTCTAAAAGTCATTATTTTATTTTTATATATTTTGTTCAAGAGTCTCACTGCCCAGCTCAGACTCAAAGCGCTCCTTCTGTTCTCACCCTCACCAGGGCTAGGATTACAAGCAAGTGGTACTATGCCCACACATAATCGTGGGTTTAGCGTGCCCTAGGAGCAGGGCTGGAGCAGCAGAGGGGATTCAGATTGAATCCCGACCCAGAGCCTGCCAAAGCAGGCACTTAGCCCATTGAGCTCTCTCACTGGCCCTTAAAAGTATTGATTTTAGTATAAGGTGAAAGATTTATACAATCTGGAGTGAAAGCAGCATATAAAATGTATTGATTTTAAAGTCTTTGGTTTTGTCATAAGATAAACTCCCTTTCTATTTTAATTACACTAGTTGCAATTTCAACAGGACCTTGAGTAGTGTTCAGTGTGAAATATTCTCCTTGTTGCTTTATGTCCTCGCTAGAACATTATGTTTTTGTTAATTTTATTGTTACATTTTAAATATACATAGTGATCACATTCATCATAGCGATTTGTACCTGTACACGATATTTTCTCAAATTTGTATTCATTTTATTGAGAAAAAAAGATAAAATAGCAATGAAACAGCTTCAGAACAGGTTACTTTTAATATTTTTGTCTTTGTAGGAATTATTCAGAGGACAAGACGCAGACATGAAATCTTGTCCAAACAATATTAGTACAAACCTTTCTCTCATTAAACTAAGAAAAGTAGCTGTATATCTCTCCTAACTATCTTGCATATACATATATATTTTCTCTCTACAAAAGTCTTTTTATTTATAGTCCCCCTTTTTGCTTTCTTTTGTCCCACTGGGTATTCCATTGTTCTTAGAGAAGCTATATTTGGAGACGTCTTTAAAGGATCGGTTGATTCTTTACCATTTCCCTTCCTTCCCTTCCACTCCCTTTCCCTCATTTACAAAAGTTTTTCTCCATTTTTTCCTTCTTTTCTTTCTTTCTTTTCCTTCCCTTTCTCTTGCCCTCGCTCCTCTCTAGTTCCTGTTTCAATATTTTCTCCTATTTCATAAGATTGTCATACAATTTGTTAAGGTTTCTTATGCTACATACGTCTTCACCAAAATCTCTTAAGTTAGCAATGTTATATCGGTGATTTTGAAAATTCTCATATATTTATACTTTGGTTTGACTCTCACATGTTTTTGTCACTGTCTTGGTTTATCTAGTTTTCTTCATATATTTTACAATGAGCAATATTCTCTCTTATTAAATGTCAGTGCTCGTTTGTGCAGGCAATTCCTTTTTCCTTGCTATTCTTTTGAATATTTATTTTATGGCCTCAAAACTCCAGAATGGTAGTACCTGATTCTGATGATGACAGAAACGTTGCCTGTATTCCTCTTTTGTTCAAAATGTTCTTGCTAGAAAAATGCTTTGGAAAATTTACACTTGATCTTAGCGAAAAGGCCAAGAAGCGATGCTTTGGAAAATTTAACAAAAACATATACTAACAAGAAAAAGGAAAACAACCTCCAAAGGCTGAAGGTTCAATATTTTACTGTGAGCTCAGGAGAAACTTGTGTCAGCTGTGTATTTAATCCAAAGATCTATACAAACAAGGTTCCCCAAAAGGCCATAACCACAACCACAACCACTGCTAACGCAAAGATAATACCCTGTGGACACAGAGCAGGGGGAGGCTCTCCAGGTGGACGGTGTTCTGAGTACAGTAACACACAGTTATGCTGGGAGAAGTTAATGCTATCCAAGACTGTACTGGAGAACAGGACTGGCACCTTTTGCTTTGCTTTTTCCTAGACCGGAAAAGGAAGCTCTTCATTGGGCTTTTATTCTCTAGTGAGAAAAAAAAAAGTGAATATAATAAGGTACACATGAATGTATCCCAAACAGGCTCCATCCCACATTTTGTAAAGGAAATCATGCCCCATCAGTTGGAAGGCTTCCACTGGGATTCTTACCACAGTATCTATCTGAAGGGAGGCAGTATTTTCCTCTGCAGGGCTCCCTTGGAAGGAGGGTGAACATGGAAACTAGTCACTCAAACACTTCTCATTTGACTCTTTGATGCTAACACATGAACTTTATATTTCCTATGTGGTCATTGAAGTCTTCTCAGGGTTTATCTTGTAGTCCTGTACATTATTCTGTAGTTCCTTTGTCTGTGTCATCCATGTGGATGAGTCACAGCCAATGCTTGACCAGATTGCTCTCTGTGAGAGCCTGAGAGAAAGTTTTCTCTTCATGTGACTCTCCCCAGGCACACTTTAGAACTTCAATCTCTTTCC
>PVKA01044554.1:0-16095 GCA_004027165.1 Ctenomys sociabilis | reverse complement strand
TTAAAAAAAAAAAAAAAGAGGAAACTTCTGCTAGTCAAATATACATTTACAGGTTTTCCTCAGTACAGTTGTCCAGTCCACATGATGCAGCATATTAAGAATTCAAGCAGAAATCTTTTATTTTCTTCAGACTTCAGATGACACACTTAAGGATTGCCTGAGAAGCTGGAATTGAGAAGAGGAGTACCAGCAAGAAGGAAGCCACAGGAAAGAAAAGTGTACAAACTTACTTGTACACTCCTTGCCAGTATTTGGCAATGTGTAAATTGTGCTTACAAAGGATGGGATTCCAAGAAACTTAACATAATCTACCAGGTGGAAAGCTGAATATTCTAAGCAGAAGTTTTAACTGTCACACAACTCAGAGAATATGGGCACTGTCTTACTACAATTGCAAGGTAAATGTTTTGGGAAATAGCTTGTTATTTGCATTGACAATCAGAAAGACCAGGATGCAGAAGGAAAGCATACCATACACAATGAAACTGAGCAGCCCTGGTGAGTATAAAATCAAGTTTGGACAAGTTCAAAGTGACACATCAATATTGTATTGAATAGAGTAAAATAACATCATTAAACAAAGAACTGGAAAGCCAAAGTAGAATCTCCGTCCAAATTCCAGTGTTAAAGTTCAGTACAAAATTTTTTAAGTTCTGTGAAAAATTATCATATCAGACTTCAGGGAGTAAATGATCTGTGAATCTGAAAGCTGATCAATAGCCAGTACGCAGTCTGACAAGGATATTGACATTAGTTTATATCAAATGCTCTGTAGCAACATTCTAGCATAACTTTAGTTATAGAAGAGCAAAGGAAGAAAGGGAAACCAAGAACAGGTGAAGAATTAGGGCTTTAAAACATACTGAATTTGGAAGAAAACATTATTGTCAAGATAGAGGAAGCTCAGGAAACCTCAAGCTGGATAAATACAAATGAAAGTATGCCTAGCCATACCACATTCTAACTACTGAAGCTCAAAGATGAAAAAGCTTTCTAAAAGTGGGTAGTAGATAAACAATACATACAGAAAAATAAAAGCGCAACTAATTCCACGTGTATTGGCAGGAAGTGTTCCCTTGAGTTACAACCAAACTGACACATGAACAACTTGAGTTATGACCAGAAGTTTAGTTTTCACTTATTGGCAAAGTCGTCAGTTATGACAGGGATGTGCTTCCAAGGGGTCTCAGATACACACATTCAACCCATAAAGGGTTCTTGGAGGAACAGTACAAGTTTTTTTCCAGTATGGGGTTAATTGAGAAATCCCAGGCAGGTGACCAAGGACACTGGGATCTGCCTATATGTACAAGAGAGACTTTGAAGGCTCTGTAGAAGAATGTGGGCCTTCAATTGACAATCTCATTTATGACCAACCTTCAGGACAGAATTGAGTTTTAAGTTCAGGATGCACTGTACAGGTAAGACAATGTAATGATTTTTTTCTTTCTTTTTTATGGGATAGCATTTAAAGTGAAGAAAGGAAAACAAAATCCACATTTCTCCATTTGGAAAATAAAGAATTGCATTTGAAGTATACAAATAGGTAAACAAAATATAGCATATGCACAATAATTATTTAGAAAATATGCTTTAAAAAGGTATTAAGACAGAAATCCCTTACAGGATATGACAGTATTTATAGAAAATGGAGGAACAAACCTGCTAAATCCAATTAATGAATCCTACAAATTTACAGTGCATGAAGCCAATATAAAAATCAATTCAGTTTTTATACTCTCATGATAAACAATCTAATCATTAAAAGACATTTGAAGACAATTTATCTTATAAAACATTAAAAAGAAATATAAAATATTCATGAGTACATTTAATAAAATGTGTGCAGTCTTATACAGAAGTTAAAACAGTGCTAAGAGCTGTAAAAGGCTCAAGTTAACAATTTCTGACATTACCAGTCCTACAGATAACCCTCTACTATTATGGACTTCTGGACTATATTGGATTATTTTGATGAATTCACACACCTACAATATTTAAATGGCAATGAAATACCCCTCTCTGACGAAACTAAACAAAAAAAGGGTATACAAATGAAGGACCATTTTGTATTTGTATATAGTAAATAGGATAGATACATAGTTACTTTCTCTTAATTCAGTGAGAAGAAAGATTTGTACTCGTGGTGTTTGGATGGGATATCATGTCTGCATCTTGTACTCTGAATAATCACTACAAAGACAACAATATGCAGCATATTAATTATTGAAACTGTCCCACTAATCAGTTTTGAAACTGTCTCATTGCTATTTATTTCTGAATAAATTTATTAAAAAATAATAAAACAAAGCCGGGTGTGGTGGCGCATGCCTGTAATCCCAGCACTCGGGAGGCTGAGGCAGGAGGATTGTTGTGAGTTCGAGATCAGCCTGAGCTACAAAGTGAGCTTAAGGCCAGCCTGAACTGCATAGTGAGACCCTGTCTCAAAAAGACAAAAAAAGCTGGGGAGATGGCTCAGTGGAATGAGCGCTTCCCTAGCAAGCGCAAGGGCCTGAGTTCAACCCCCGGTTCTGCAAAAAAAAAAAAGACAAAAAAATAAAATAAAATAAAATAAAATAAAATAAAATAAAATAAAATAAAAAATAATAAAACAGTGCTGAGAGAAATTTAAAATAAACATGTAATTATGTAGTTCTAATAGATTAAAAGACATATATTTAAGAGGTTTCTTTTTCTGAAATTGACAGGTAAATTAAATTGTGATCTCTCCACACAATTTTATGGCAGTTGACAAAATGATTCTGTGATGTGCATGGAAAATATCCGAAGCTGCCAGTACAATCTTCAAGAAAAACAAGTGTGTAAGTTTTCATATCTTAAGATTACTACAACATGGGACTGGGGAGATAGCTCAGTAGAGCTATCCCTGGCAAGCACAAGGGACTGAGTTCACTCCCCAGTTCTGAAAAAATTAAAAAAAAAGATTACTACTACCTTTAATATTTCTGACATATAAATATCATAAGTAGAGATATGAATCATTAATAAAGAATATTGAAACCTGACATAAACTCACTATTTCATTTTTTTTTTGTCTAAGGGGTGAAAGCAGCTTAGAGCAGAAAATTACTTGCTTATCACGAGATCTGCTAAACAGAGAAATGCATAGGAAAAAATCTTAGATTCCATCTTTGATATGCTTACCTTTAAGTCATAAGATAGTGATTATTTAAAAATGTTTTGTATTCTGGTTTCTCTTCCGATCATATAAATTTTTTGCTTTTTAAAATATTCTTCTTTATACCCATAAATATTAAATATAAATGGATATTATTTTACTCAGAACTTAAAAATTATATGTTATTATCAGCAGAGCTATATTCATGTTTATGTTAATAGGAAACAAAGCACAGAGTTTCCTAATAAGTACTGCCATCCATCACTCATTTTTGAGTATCTGGAGAAAACGTAATAAATTGTAGAAGTCATACTTTCAAAGAAGAGAGAGACATGAAGGAGGAAAAATGACTAGATGCACTAAAGTAGAAGTGAAGAAAGTGCTGGTACTCACTTGAGCCGAGATGGACATTTTCTTCCTTTGAGTGGTTGGCATTTGGGCAGATATTTGAGGTTATATTTGTCAATGTTTCTAGTACAGAAAGGTGTATTACCTTGTAGGGATAAAATTATTTCATAGCTTGATTGTGCTAATGCATCTATAAACCTATAGAAGTTCAAAAAATGAACAGAGGCATGCACAAGAGAGAGAGAGAGAGAGAGAGAGAGAGAGAGAGAGAGAGAGACAGAGGGAGAGAGACAGAGACAGAGAGAGAGACAGAAACAGAACACAGAACTCGGGTAATCTGGTTAGTATCTCAATAGATTGTGTCACTATCAGTCTTAATCGGTTGTACTACAGTTATTCCTCCTACCATTCGACAGTCAATCTAGTTGTGTTCAATTCCAAGCAATGACTCATTTGTCACTCATCTCTACTACTTTTTCTTAAAAAAGGAGGTATATAAGTTATTTTCTTTTTGAAATAATTTGTTTTAACTGACACATAAAATCAGAAAATTGTACGTATTGCTACTAAACATAAAATTGTACGTATCACTATGATATCGTAGTTATTTCAGTTCCTTGTATAATCTTTACATTGAGTTGAATACAGCTCCAGAAGTGTTTATCATTTCTCTAGGTGAAAGAGTACAAAATCTATTCATTTCACTTTCAAAAATGCATGCTATGCAGCTCTTGTCTCTAGTCACTCTTTGCACCGCGTTACACAAGGCATTTACTCCTGTCATACCACAACTTAGTTGATCGTCTTCCTTGTCACTGTCTACCCACTACTTTCTGTAGCATCTTGGAACCACCATTTTTTTACTTAATTTCCAGATCAATTTGTTTTACTGGGAACTGGTGTCACCTACATATTTTGTATGACTTCTGTTATTCATTCTAATGATCTTCAGTTCCATCTATGTTGTCATAAATTACAGTATTCAATTCCTCTTATAGCAGAATAGCATTTCTGGATATAATTACATCACATTTGTTTTATCAATTCATCAGTTAATGGACACAGGCTATTTCTTTTGTTTGGTTAAGTTGTTTCCATTGTTTGGATACTATAAATTCTGCCTCAACAGAAATGAAATTACAGATGTCTTTCTGACATTCCAATTTCAATTCTTTTGGATATACACAGTAGTATAATTCTTAGTTTATATGGTGATTCTATTTTTAAGGTTTTGAAAGACAGATATTCTGCTTTCCATAATGTATATTTATGTTGAGATACAGAATGATTTGACCCAGCTTTGGTTTGCTCCAGGCTCCTGTGCTACATCAGGGACACAAATGTTATAGTGCTGTCTCACTCCACAGCCCCCAGGTCGAGAGCAGCATCACAGAAGCAACTTCCACATCACTGAGATCTGCTGGTGGTAACACTTGTCAAAATACAAGTCCATCCCTTCAGGACACAAATTTCCCCTTGGCTCCGGGAGTAAATCATCTGTGAACACTGGTGTGGGCATAGCTGTGTTGTACAACATTTTTGGAAAACAGATATAAAACGGTCCCTTTTCTATTAGCACTGTCACTAAATGAGGTCACATCTGGGACTCACAAATATAGTAATCTGTGGTGTCTGGGTGTGAGGTGATGGTTTCCAGAACCACTCCAAAGCTGGTAATGATACAGCCCAAAACTTGAGCCTGTCTCACTGACACATGGCTGTCATTCCAGATACTGAGGGAAGGTATAGGCTCCCTGTGTGACTCCCACCTTAGGCATAAGGATCTTTTGTTTCTTCCCTGGGCAAATGGACCTCATGACAGCAGGCCTAACTGACCCACCAGAAGTCCTGCACTAGCCTCCATGCTCTGCCCCCCTGCTGGAGATTTGCTTCCTCTTGCTGTTTGAGATTGGAGATGAGATTGGCTACCAGCTTCTAACTAAGCACTTCCAGGGGCCCAGGAGATGGACATTGTTTCAGAGGAAGGGGTTTTGTGGATGTGATTACGCAGGTTTTATTCCTGGTAGGCCTGGTACCAGGTTTCCATTTCAAGCTATGGACTTAATTTTTCTCTTTCCTCCAAGTGAGATCTCTGGGTGTCTCTCTCTGACTTCTTGGCTCTCTGTCTCTCTCTATTGCTCTGTGTTTTCTCTATCTCTGTGTCTGTCTGTCTGTCTGTCTGTCTGTCTCTCTCCATTCCTCCCTCCCTCTCTGAGTTGGCGGCAGGCATAAGCAGTACTTTTATTCCTGCCTTCTTCCATACATCGCTATCACAGTGAATGTGGGAATTATAATTTTTACTTCCTTCTTATCAATAGCATTGTATAAATATGTTCTTGCTCATCTACATCAATATTTTTGGTAGTGTTGAATTTTATCAGAGCACATCATGGACAAATTTCATTTCTACAGCAGAACTTTTATATACTATATACTTTCAGTTTCTTCATTCATGAAATAATACTGGTAGAAATTTCTTCAAAACGGAAACAACAATCAATACATTTATTTGAAATGCTATCCATAAAAACATTTCCTTGCCCTGAATACTTCTATGTGGAGGTGGTTTGTTACTTCATCCATCAGGATGTTCAAATACGCTGCTAACGAGGAAGGAGCTAATGATCAGCTCTAATACTTGAGGCTTTGTGCCTGTGTCCCACTCAAACTAACCCAGAAATTTGCTCTACCAATACTCTACCTAAACAACCATTGATGATTATCTTTGAATGTGATATCAATTAAACAGGAAAGTTGGCTTAAGGACAAATTAGCAAATATATTTTCAGAGAAGTTACATTAAAATAGTTTCTCAAAATTAAAGGCACAGCTACTTAAACCCTTATATCATGATACATTTGCAGCCAAGTTTGTATTAAGCAGGAATCATTTGCACTTTTACTAGAAAAATGTTTAATTTTCCATTACTTCTAGGAATGGAAAATTATGGAAATCAAGAAAACTTTATGCTTTTCCATTACTTCTTTCCTATTAGAGTATATGTTATAATCAGTGGCAAATAACAAATAAAGTGAGAGTGTATCACCCTAGATAACCAAAAAGCCCAGGCACAGGCTAGTAAGTCAGGGTGCTAGGGTGATATTAAGAGAATATGGAATATTTCAGGTGTCACATTTACTGATTTGGGCTATATTAACACTTTCAGTATAAAATTCTTATTCTTTATATACTCTGATTATCCCAGGTATAATTGGACACCTTTGAGACTGGTTTAATGGCTTTTTGTTCTCAACTCTCAAATTAATTTTATATATTGGGGTTGGGGAGATGGCTCAGTAGAATAAGTGCTTCCCTGGCAAGCACAAGGGCCTGAGTTCAGTCCCCAGTTCCACCAATTTTTTTTTAATTTTATATATTGCTGTATATAAAATCTTCTTACTTGGAAGGCATGATCCTTTTGCCATGTAAAGAAATGAGCAGCAAACAACAAAGAGTACAGACTAACAGATAATAATTTTGCATTTGCGTAGGGCTCTTTAGACATGCAGATGTGCAACTTAAGGTTGTGCACTACTTTAATGCATTTAAAAACTTAATTAAAATCTCTGTGATGACATTTATTAAGTCAACTAAATGCAAATCAGATTCTATGTGTCTTATTTAGCACTTAAAACCTCATTAAAACAACAAGGGTCTACATTCTTCAGAAGTCTGTCCTCACGTAAGGTTTTTCCCCATCTGGCTCTTCTGGGGTTCAAAATGGTTATTGCTCCGGGCTTCACCTGGATAAATGACACATCAGGTCATGAGAGACATTTGTGGCTTGCTTGGTCCTTTGTATTGCAAACAAATCCATAGAGCCCCTCATACACATGTCCCAAATGAGTTGTTTTATACATTTGATGCATTTTCTAATCGGCTGAAGCTAAGCTCTTTTAATATCTTTTAAGTCTTTATTTGATAACTCTAATATTAAGATTAATTGGTCTGCGGCTCTTATTATAATTTCTCTTCCAATTACCAATTGTATTTTTCCTGGTCTTTTTGATAGAGAGCATCTATTTGTCAGTAAATTATGTTTTTGCTATTGATAGATCCTACAAATGATATTTTTCTTTCCTGAAAGAGTACATCCATAATTTTTCTGTTAGGCAGATAAAGGAAAGTTTGATTTCCTCAACCTAAACAAAGATGAATTCTTTCGAGGCTGAACTGAAAATAAATTTAGATGCTATACATGTATTTCCCAGTGCTCTGGATCACAAATGCATAGTGTGCTTGCTGTCTAACCCTCTCTCATTAGCCTGATTTCCTCTGATGTATCCTGAAAAAAGAGAGCAAGGAATTTCACACTTTTAAGTCCTGTGTTCTAGATGCAAGCTCTCAGAAAATTTTCCATGGCATAAAACTGTCACCTGACTAGAGGAATTATTAAGTCCAGCCCATCAAAATAGTCCAGAAATTCTTAAAAGCTTGTGTTAAAGTGTTTTAGATGTCATCACTAAAGAGAAAATAAAACTAGCTGTGGTCAATACACATACATTTTTAATTGATTCAACATAACAAGGTACAGTTTTTAAAAGTATTAAGTAGATAAGAAATTCTTAATAAATATCAAAGATGTCTATGTATGTATAAATAATGGCATATCCATTTAATTGTTACCAGTAAAATAATCTCTGTGAATTTCTGCTTAATTGTGCTAGTATTTTAAAAATTATAGAATTCCTTTGTTAGGAACTAGTCTCCCTTGATAGAGTTCTTTAATTTAAAATAAGAGCTTAATATTTTAAAAATAAATTAAAGGCTCAGAGAAATAGCTCAGCAGTATAAGTGCTTGTCTGGAAAGTGTAAAGACCAGGATTTGATCCCTGGTACTATATGCCATGGCAGTCCCACCCTGGGCCCGCCACCGAAACCAGTGTGGTGGCACATGTGTGTAATTCGAGCATGGCAGAAGCTGAGACAGGAAGATCACTGAGTCCAAGTTGCATAGAGAGACCTTGTACCTAATAAACAAATAAATAAATCTTAAGTAAATGAATAAATAAGTTGAAGAACTCAACAATGCATATTTTATATAAGGTATACATAAAATTTAATGAATATCTGCATTATTTATCATTTGTAACATCACTAGCATTTTTACTCTGCAATGATTTTTATTGAAAAAATTATGAGTAAAATTATGTGAATTAACATTAATGAAATACTAGCACTGAAACTGTTTCTGTAAACTTCCTTTCTATTTTCATGCACTGCTCATTAACAGTATACTGCACATGGTGATTATTGTACCACTGTAGATGTATTAGCTTCGTAGGGCAGATTTTTAAAAAAATTGCTAGGCTAGGTCATATTGATCTAGTTTTCACCCCACGGTTTGCAATTTATCTGTCCTTTGTCTGTGAGACTGCCTCTTGCCCAGAGGAAATATCACCATCCTTCACTGGATAATTAAAATTTCTGTGACACCCTGACAGCTCTGAGTTTTCCAGGGTCTTTGGCCTTGGTCTTCTCACCTTGCTGATGACTTGGGCTTTGATATTTTGAAAGCTCCCTGTCTAGTTTGCATTAGCAATTAGTAAAGGAGAAGCTACTTTATGAGAGAAGTTGTTCACTGATGCCAATAGTGGATTGCCAAGGCATGGAAGGACTTGTTAGAACACTGATTTACCAGTAAGGATATGAGACTCAATGTGTGAGGTTCTGTATAAATACTCTACATCCTGTGGACTGGAACCTGTCACTTGATGCAAGCCACTAGCTCTGAAACTAATATGGATTTACTATTTTTCCAGATTTTGATTTATTTAAATTACTGTTCTCCCTGATAGTACTTGAATTTTAACACAATGGGACAAACATAGTTTCTTCACCAAGGAAAGTCTCTTCTTCACCAAGAAAATACTGAAGAATTTTTTGGACAAATAAGTTTTTGAAGTCTTATTAAATTGTCACTTATAAATGATTTCTACTTGAGTTCTAAATAATGTTTCTTCACTTTAGCTTCTTTTTATTATGATTTTCTTTTATTTTAAAGAGTAAAAACAGGAATAAGAAAAACAAAAGTTCAGAAGTAGGGTAACACATAACAGTACATATGTTACAGATTATTGAAACAAGAATGACTGATTAACAGTGATTGATTTATTACCTATTTTATCATGAAATCTGTTGCTCAGATTAACAGATATAGTTATGCAAGATGGGACATATGATTGAATATTACCACATGCTTTCAATAAATCTTAAGTTTTTGTTCTTTACTTTCATTTTCTTTTATTATTTTTCAAAAAATTACTTTAAATGGAATATAGTAATACTTGATATGACATTAGAAAAGGTACACTTAGAAGACCAAGATGACAGGTATTTCAAGCATGGCTTTAATATTACACATTGCTGTCCTCAATAGAGTTGCTTAGTTCACAGATATCAACATAGAGAGTTAGTCAGGGTGAGAATTCTGCCCATTAACTGCTATTTTCAAAAACCTGATGGAGATTCTTAGGACTACTGCCTTATCCAACTTGTATATTTACATGCATGGGTTTGAGCTTCTTGTCAGAATTATCCAAACTGCATTTTATAATTGTGATGCCTAGATCAAATTGCATCTATTATATAAAAATTCCTTGTGGATCAATATTTTTTAAAAACTTTCTTGTGTAATCCCAATACACAATAAAAGATGAAAACACAAAGTAATGTTTTCAACTTCATTCTGAAAACCAATTTCTAGAGATTTAATATATCATTGCATTCATTACTTTTAAGATGTGCTTCTTTTCTCTCTATTGATTCATCTCTTTAGAACTTTTTACATTGCCAAAATTTAGGTCAAAAGTGATTTGCTTACAGGAGTGTCATTAAAATAGTCCTGTCACTTTTTTATAGATGAGGTATTACAATCCACAGAAGATTCAAATCATATTTTCGTTGAATTGTTCCTTCAGTCATACTTCTTACTACCCTCAGAGAAATACAGTATATATTTTAAAAATTCATCTTATGTGATAAGCTTAAAATATACCCTATTTGTCCCTAATTTACAGGACTTGTATTGCTTTTGCAGAATTTAACTGGAAGCACTCCCCTCAGTCTAAAGGTAAAAGATGTAGACCTTACACACAAGGTCAGTGCCTGCAAGGCAATTAAAATTGCAGTTACATTCACTTGGAATTCATCTCCGCATAGTTTCTGATGCAGAAGCCATTCTAAATCCTAACATATTAATGCTCATGCTTGCAAGATATTGCCCTGCACATTTATCCGCACTCCTTTTTAAATTATACTTTCACTACCATTCTTTAGAGACTTGTCTCATAATGCCAATTAAATTTCTTTTCCTCTCAATTCAGATATCCACAGACATTGTATATCCTTAATGCATGAGTCCTTCTATTTTGCAGAGCAATGACTTCTTTTAGATCAGGGAGGTATATTATTTGGAATTATATTTTAAAGAATTGAAAGATTGTATGTTTTCCAGGGATCTAACTGAGGACTGAACTGTCCATGCTTAAGAAATACGAGTTAGTTAAGGGTACTGATTCAGAGTAGCTGAACTGACTGCAGGGAAATAGTGGTCACAGAGCTGCCTTCCTGCCTCTGCTAAAGGATAGACATGCAATTATTAGAAGTCATCCAATTTCCTTTTATGTTTTCTTCCGTACTTCGCAGTTAAACCATTTCTCAAGGAAGTGGTTTTCCACACTGAGGTCCGAAAGGACATTCTGTAGTTCATGTGAACTTCAAAGTATGGGGTTCAAAATGGAGCAAAATAATCCAATTGGACAAATCAATTCAGTGTACTGTCACATGAGATGAGGCTTGCCACTTGGAAGCCAGTTTTCACTTGTATTCCTAAATCTCCTGTGCTGAGACATGATTCTTTATGTATGTCTTCTATTTGTGCGTGGCTAGCAATCCAAGACTGTCGCTGCTCACTGTGTCCAGTCCACATTTTCAAGGTGTAATGAATAAGGTACTATCCATGTATCTGTACCAGGGCTAAGTGTGTTTTGTGTTCAGTCTATTCAAAGTAATTTCTTCCTTTGAAGCTCGATTTCTGTACATCTCAAAGTCAAGAATATTTTTATATGCAAATCATATCATGTGTGGATGTGGCGCTAGGACCCATTAGCTTCTTCCTAAAGGGACTGGAGCTCAGGGACCCTCTACAAATGATGGTAATCTGATGGTGAATGTTAGTGGGTAATTAATTACACTTTATCTCTGGCCTCATATCCTCTTGTCTTGTGCCACTGTCCATGAAATTGTCAGACTAACTCGTTCATCCTGGATATGGGAGTTTGCAGAAACTTGGTACCTTTCTAAGCCCTATTTCAGTACCTTTTATATGATAAGAACTTCCTCAAAATATTATGTGAGGTAATATACACAAAGGTATTAAAAACTACTTAGAACATGGGGAATGCATGGCAAGAGTTCATTGTGGTAATCAGCCATGAGTGGATTCTTTGTGTAGCCTTCCCCATCCCATACATTTACTCCCAGCAGTACATTTAAACCTGAAGATAATAAAAGACATGCATGCCATGCTAAATGTACTGCATACATATTACATTACTGCTTATAGTATAGTCAGTGTTGCCTATGGCTCTTTGAACTATAATAAGTACACATAATTCTTTAATGATACAAAATGTGCATTTAATGTGTATGAAAATATAGACTCATCATTCAATGATGTTCAATTTACAGAGCATTTAGATCCCAATTGCTCTTAAACTTTGTTTTTTATTCTTCAGGTGGCTAGTCTTACGATTCATATATCAAACACCTTGCAGCTCTGTAATTGCTGGACGACCGTGCTCAGCCACAATTCAGATTAAGTGGACGCAGTCTGTGAGTTCAGAGAATGAATTGATTTGACAGTACCCTATTAAATCAATTTAGGCTACTATAAAAATAGCTGTAAAAGAATTTTCAGCGTTTTATAGTTGCTGGAGTTCTATGACTAGTATCTCTCGAGAGAATTGCAGTTCCTGTAGATCAAGATATAAATCTATGTGGTATTCCAGGTTATTTCTGGCATTTTCAAATCTCAATTCAGAGGCTTCCAAGTGCCTGCAAGCAAGTGCAGAGGCCAGAGTTCAATCTCTGGGACAGCCCTGCGGGCCTCACCCCCACGACACACTGAAAAGGCGATTGAGATGAGGCTTGGTGGCACACTCCTGTAATCCCATCTCTTGGGAGGCTGTAAACAGGTGGATCGCTGTGAATGCTATATAGTAGTGATACCCTGAACACCCTGTAGACCGTTCTCTAAAATACCAAACAAATAAAAGGAAAGAAAAGAAAAAGAAATTCAGATGCTTCCAATTAACTTGCCACTATAATTCAAGTGAATTATGAAATTTTCTATCTGCAATTCTTAAGAAATATATATTCTACACAGTGGAGGAGTGTTGCTCTGGTCTTATGTTGGCAGGCATGCAATAAATATTTCTGAATTAATCTGTTTACATTCCTACAAAAGCCACATTTAGTTGAGGTTGTAGATTTTAAAAACACAGGTTGGAAACTCAAATGTTAAAAGACCAAATAAATAATGCTTATGATGAAATTTCTCTAGCTCAGTCTCTGTCTCTATTTCTCTGTCTCTCTCAGATTAATTTTTTGTTTCATTTGAAGGCAGGCAGGGGGAAGTTGCTGTCCAGGTCCCTCTTGGTGCCATCATAGAGGAACATGTTTCAGTTTTCTTATTCACATGAATATATACTATATTTTCAATTTTTATGAGAAATATTTGAATTATTGTCTCAACATAACAGAATTTTAGAATGTATTAGTGTGTGTGTGTGTGTGTGTGTGTGTGTGTGTGCGTGCGTGCGTGCGTGCGTGCATGCACGCCTTTTGCTAAATCAAAATAGTTCCTGGCATGTAAAGTGATTCTGAGTTATCAGAGGTCACATTAATGACCTTGCTTCCTCATAAATTTCAAGATAGGCTGCTCATGCAAGATTTTGTTTCCTACTTTCTTCATCTTCTTTTTTGTACCTTCAATAAAATTAGAAGGTATAAACAGTACAGTTAGGGTAAATATGCCGTGCTTCTGGATAATTCTATGAGAAGCAAGATTTGCATTAATAGTGGTTGGACAGGATATTATGTTGGCTTCTAGTACTATGGACAACCACTAGGAAAATAACAAGGTAGAAAGTATTAATTATTGAATCTCTGATATAATTCAGGTATAAAAAATAAGATAAGTAAACAGTTACAGCCTTTTAGCTGGGTGTGGTGGTGCAGACCTGTAATCCCAGCACTCGGGAGGCTGAGACAGGAGGATTGTTGTGAGTTCCAGACCAGCCTGAGCTACAAAGTGAGCTTAAGACCAGCCTGAACTGCATAGTGAAACCCTGTCTCAAAAAGACAAAAAAAAAAAAGTTACAGCCTTTTAATTCACTTATTAGAGACATCTGCTATAATAATGTCTGTAAGTATAACATCATGTATGCACCTTGTACAATACCAAAACATTATGAAAACAGTTTGCAAGGTGTTAAGTTATTGAATCTGCCCTGATAATTTGTCTTGAAACTGTCTCATTGCTATTTGTTCTTCAATAAAATAAATAAAAATTTGTTTTTTAAAAAATGAGAAAGAAATCACAACCTCAAGAAAAAAGTATGCACTCATTACCTATAGAAACCTTATGGAAAAATCTGCAGAAATTGATCATTTTAAGAATAAAATGAAAAATGAACTGACAAATTGAGTTTTCAAAAAGGCTCTCAATTTTAAAATCTTAGAGGAAAACTAATATGTTAAAGTAATAAAATAAATCCAAGGCACCCTCATGGTATATACCTGCAAGCCCAGGATTCTGAGGGGTTAAGACAAGAGAACCACAAACTTAATCTTTGCTTGGAAAATTTAGTGACTTTGAAAGACCCTCTTTCAGGGCAAAATAAAAAAGGATAAGCCTTAGTTAAGTCTGATATTCCTCAGTACTACCAAGGAATTAATTCATAGTATTATTAATTCTTAGTACTACCAAAGGAGAGGGTGGGGGGAAATCCAACCAATAACAAAGGTGTCCTAGCTATCAACTCCTGGCTGTGGGTTGTACTTGTATAGTTTACACCAGCTGCAGAAATGAGTTTTGTCTTTATCCCTTCTAAAGGTTTAAATTTGGGATTAATATTGAACTTTTTCTTTGAACCTTAGAATTATTTTGCCAGAGATTCAGTTTCATGGACACCCACAACCAAACAGATTATTAATTTTCTTTTTAATCTACTCAGAAATTGGTTGACTTCATAAATCCATTAGTGATCATAACAAAGCATTCTGTTTTGGGAAAATATCCATTAAAAGCAAATGTTTTGGTAGACTCAGACTATGCACAGTGATTGAGCAGGGAGACTCCAATACCTTAGCTTCATTAGATACCTGGAAATGCAACACCTAGAGTGTTGGATTCACACTGTGCTAATACATTTCTTAATTTAAATCCTTAAACAGGTAGTCATATAATTACATGGCATGAACATTTTACTATAATAATGATCAGTGATTTTCTAAAATGAGTTGAAACTTGAATGTCAGTTCTACTCTTTACAGATGGATGAAACACGAATGCTGGTCATTATTGAGATTTTCTTTATTATCTTTTGTTCATGCAAAACTTTCATACTTGGACAGCAGAGAAAACATCAGTCTTTTCAAGTAAGTGGCTCTCACCAAATACCAAGTTGTGCTTCCTTTGCCTCCATCTACAACTTTGCTTAAAGCAAAAGGCTGATATAGGCAGCAGTTGTGGATACTGAAAGGCATACTAAAAATATGGAAGATATTAAATAAAATATCAGAGCATTTTCAGATTGGGTTGGTATGCCTTCAATGAGATATCATATCTGACTTTGTTAAATAAAACATTTTACAAATAAATTTGTTTTTCTTAAAGCATGGCTCATTTATGCAATAAATCATATGCAATTAATAATTCATGTGCAATCATTTTATCCCAAGTTCTCCCTAGATCTCAGATCAACATTTGCATTAATGTATTTCTCTGTTTAGTGACTAAAGACAGGTATACCTAATTAATAAATTATTACAAAAGACAATATAACATATATGAAAAAGAGAAAGGGGAAAACATAGAAGTAGTAATGCAATATAAAGGAAAATAAGAGGACCATGAGTTCATGGAACAATACAGTTAGAAGTGGGTAGGAAGCTACATCCTTGCAAGTTTAAAAAGTATTTCCCCAAGTACTTGAAAATGTGTAGTAGATCCTACAGGTTTCAAGAAAAAGGGTGGGTCTGCCAAATAGCTAGGGCCGGCATAGTAGCTCAGCAGATTATAGTGTCTGCAAGCAGGCTCAGGTGCCCAGATCCCCAAGCCTGCGTTCACAGCCCTGCCCCCAGTGGGCATTAAGAATGGAATTGAAACTGGACATGGTGGCATCCACTTGAACATATACTCATAAGTGAAATAAACCAGACACACATGTGTAAATATCGTATAGTCTCCCTAGTATAACAAGTGAAAAGCAGAAATACAAAAGGAAATGTATAACAAGTAAAATCAATTGAGTCAGATAAGGCAAAGTGAATGGCATAAGCTGCAGGATACTAATCAGCTTTTCTTCTGGATGGTTAACAAC
>PVKA01044553.1:0-16121 GCA_004027165.1 Ctenomys sociabilis | reverse complement strand
CTTGCTGACCCATGCCCAGTCCCCCTACCATGGCAGCTGAGTCCCACTGAAAGTTGGGAACAGAGTGTCCATGAATAAAACTAAACTGCACAGGAAATACTTCAAAACATCAACAATTAGAATTTCATCTGTTTGAAAAGTTTCTGTGTGTCAAAAGAAATCACCAACAATAAAAAGAAAACCTACGAAATGAGAAAAAATTTTAGCTAACTGTCCCTCAGACAAAAGACTTCTATCTAGAATATATAAAGAATTTTTAGAAATCAGGTTCTCAAAATTCAAAGACCCAATCTAAAACTGGCCATTAGAGATGAATATGTACGTCTCAGATGAAGAAATAAAATGACATGGGGCTGGCCAGATAGCTCAGCAGACTAAAGCTCCTGCTTAGGGAAGCTCAGGGACTGCAATTCAATCCCCTGTACCACATGTTGTGTCAGCCCCTTCCCCAGGGCAGGCTGAGTGGGCCACAGAGTCTGGGTGTAGTGTGTGTGTGTGTGTAATTCCAGTGCTGGGGAGGCTGAAAACAGGAGGATCACTATGAGTCCAAGCTGCACAGCGAGACCCTGTGACAACCAAATATATTTTAAAAAAATACTGGCAGGTTGTGGGGGAAAAAACAACACACAAACAACTACTATGTGAATCAGTGTGTAGATTTCACAAAAAACTAGGATTTGAAGTCCCATGCAACCCAGCTATTCCCTTCCTGAATATTTTTCCAAGTGAACCAAAAACATACCAAAGGGATATACGAGCAACTGTGTGTACACCAGCACAATTTGTCATAGCCAATCTTGGAAATAATCCAAAAGTCCATCAACTGAGGAATAGACAAAAAAGGTGGTATTTTTATGTAATGGAGTGTTACTCATTCATAGAAAAAAAAAAAAAAAAGATAAAGCCAAGGCTTGTGCAGGTAAATGGATGCAACTAATGACCATGATCTTGAGAGAACTAAATCAGACCCACATGTGCAAACATTGTACTGTCTCACTAGTATGAGAAGCTGAAAGAAAAAATAAAATCTGAGAGGTACAATAAATTCTGCAAAAGGGAAAGAATCTGTTCAAAGTGAAGGAAAAAGTGGGATGAGGAAACAAATAAAAGGAAGAAAGTGAAAATTATATTTAAATATCTGCACAGGGTAGCTAGGATAACTGTACTGCTGATTTCTGCTGGTCTATTGAAAGGAACAGTTAATGCTTAATTTTTTTCTACTCCATTTGAATTTCTTACAACTTTTTAAAACCAAATTTGCATGCTTATCTCTGGCAATCTAAACAAATAATTTGAAGACAACATTATGGAATACAAAAACCACTGTTGAATTCCAATTTTTTTGTGTAGTGAAATTTTATATTGTTTCTAATAGTTTTTTTTATTATTTTGCATTCTCTTTAAAACAGTAGACACCCCTCCCTCAAATTTAAAGACCCAATATCCAAATATGGGTACCTGAGATGAATGTATGATCTCAGATAAAGAAGTACAAATGGCAAATAAATATATGAAAAACTGCTCAGCATCCCTGGATACTGGAGATGCAAATTATAACAACATGGAGATTCCATCTCACCCCAGAAAGGATGACTCTTATGGAGAAATCAACCAATGGCAAAAGGTTTTATAAGCTGCCTTACCCTGACCTCCTAGACGGACAGGCAGAGCTGCCAATAAGCTCTTGCTTAGAGCAGCAGCTGGGAATCTGAGGGCGGTGGTCACTGGGAGCTAGCTTGGGAGCTCATTGGCCTGGTGAGGGGCTCTCTCAACTCACCTCTGTCCTAGCAAACCTTTTTCAGAGGGTCTAGGGCTTACTTTGTTTGCCTCTTCCCATCCCATGAACTTATTAAGGCATCTGAAAGGGGAGTCTGATTCTTTCCACTACTCCATGGGTGAGCACAGTAGTATAGTTGATGTGCTGGCTCCCATCTGGAGAAAAGAGGGAGAGAAAGACTGGGTGTGAGCTTCCTTCCCCTACATCCCTGGGCAGAAAGACCTGGTGGTCCTATATTTCTATAGGAGGCATATTGTTCTCTATATAGGGTTACAATGAGAGCTGGGCAACGCCATGAAAACAGGCTGCCCTTGGGCCCTAGGGCCACGACTTCGCTGGGACTTTCATGTGCTGTCTACTGAATCACCAGTGTAATCCTCCTCAGGAGCAGGGCAGGGCTGGATTCCATGTAAAACCCACCCTGAAATTTATTATGTTTTAGGAATTATGAAATTCATGGGTTAAAGCTTATACCTCTTGTCTGATGACCATCAGTTACAGATGCCAACTCCTTCCCTCCACTGCACAAAAAAATGAGGAGAATCAAAGTGGGCAGGGGAAGGAACAAGGAGGTGGAGACTTTTAGAGGGTGAACAAGAGTGAGAGAGAAAACCACTGGGCTCTTTCTGGGTGTCGAGTGGTAGACGTCACCAAGGCTCGGGTAGCGCATTAGCTGTTGCCTGCTGACTTCATCTTCTTGTTTTAGGACATGAATGCAGCCACACAGAAAGCAGAACCATGGCATCAGGGAGACAGAGACAGAGAGACAGAGAGAGATTACAAAAGCAGCCCAGAGACCCTCCCTCACACTAAATATGTTTGGGTCCCCACAGATATGTATGCTTCGGAGTCGGCTTCTTCTGCCAGTGCTGTCTGGAGGCCAGTTCTTTGCACCGTCTCAGGATGGTTTCCTAAGCCTGTTGCATAAGAAGCTCTGCTTGAGGTACTGTTGGGGGCTTCCTTCTTATTTGTGTTTCCCTGGACCAGCAAGATTCCTAGAGTCTCATGGGCCCCAGATGTGTGCGTGAATGCTCCTCGCCTAGAGGGTTCCTACTCAGGTCTCTTTCTGTCCTGTACTGCACCTCCCGACCCTTCTTTCCAGTCCTGGTCAGAGGCTGTGAGCGCTTCTTATCCTCGGAGTCCTTGTGAATGGACACTCATCGTCTAAGGCCTCATTGAAGAGTTTCTAGCTGCTGGAAAAGAGAGAAAAATCCAAAGCTACAGTATGTGTAGACAGAGAAAGAAACAATAACCTGTAACACCGCTCTTTTAAGAAGGATCTGGTGCATTTAAAGGAAAGTCCACAGGAGGGAGTTCCAGCATTACTCATTTGTTTTATTTTGTTGGTTGTGAAACTAACCCAGTTCCCTTTTCAGAAGAAAAAGATTTATTTCCCAGCCCAGGGAGGTGGGCTCTTAGACACAGTCTTTACACTCCCCACCTGGTTACCCTGGAGTAGCGAGCCAGATTGCGGCAGGACTCTGGGAGTAAATTGCTGCTAAGCTGTTCCAAGACTTGTACCTTGTGAGTGGTGGTGCCCTGACATTCACCCAGGGGCCATGCTGGAGGGGGCAGCTCCTCTGTGACTAAGGACCCTGGGCTGGCCGTGTCCTGCAGTCTGACTTTCGAGGGAACCAAAGATGGGGCATCCAGGGAAGCAACTACTTTGGACTAAGGATAAAACTAAACAAAAACACCCTCCCCCCCCTGCACCAGTTATGAATTAGAAGGAGGGGATTTGAAAAAGAAGATGATTTATCTATAAGGAGGAAAAAAGAAGAGACAAGCTGTTCTGAAGAGAGGACAGGGGGTCTGGGCAAAGGATGGGTACCTCCGAGTCTTTGCTCCTGGCTTGTTTCATTAGGTCTAGATACCTTTCCTTCCAGGTGGACACCTCAAATTTGTCACAATCTAATAGGTATCAAGGTTGTCTTTGGGTGGGTCCTACATCTCCGGACCCTAACTCGGCACCTGTGCCTAAATGTACATTCCTGTTGGTAAGCTGTGTTTCACTTCTTCCTGATTTTTTTTTTTTAATGTATTTGGTACAAGGTCTCACCACACAGCTCTGACCCATAGTGATCCCCCTGTTTCAGCTTCCCCAGCATTGGGATTACAAGCATGGCCCACCACGCCTGGACTTGCTGGCCCGTGCGGCATGTGGTGCCAAGGGATTCAACCCACAGGTCCCTGTGCTTCCTAAGCAGGCGCTTAGTCTGCTGAACTATCTTGCCAGCCCATTCTTCCTGATTTTTTTGTGTTGTGTAATTTAGTTGCAGGGCCTTAGAGCTGCTGATAAAGTAAGGGGATGTGTGTGTATTTAGTGCAGTAGCATATTGACCATAGAGTGAACACACACACACACACACACACACACACACACACAAACACACAAACACACAAATATATAAGAATGTAAATGCATAGGAGTATGTATTTTTCATGTACTAAATAAAGGTTTCCTTTCATGTTATGTAGCCAGCGCTGGTCTCCTTGCGCGGTATTAGAGAGCAGAAGGACAGCAGTTGTCTCAGTTTCTGTGCTGCTGCCTTTCTCTATCAGCTCTTCTCCTGGTGGATTCTTATGCTAACTGTGCTACTTGCTGACTGCTCTAGGTCTGGTCTCTCTCTTGTTCTCTCCTTTGTCCTTTTAATTGCTAGAATCTGACTGCAGAGGCAAAAGCTGCTTTCGGTAAGATTTTTTATTGATTTCTTTAATAGAGTTCTAATGAGGCCCTAGTGTTTGTTCTTCTCTTCCTGCCTCCAGACCCCTGTCCCCACACTAGCCTCTAATTCTTGGCAAAATTCATTAAAAAATTGCAATTTTAAGTAGAAATCTCATAGTAAAATGCAGAAACTAAAGGCAACTAAAGTGTCTCCAATAATGGATTAATAAAATAAATTTTGATACATGCACACAACTATTATATACTCATTAAAAGTTTAACTAGCAGGGGCTAGGAAAGTAGCTCAGTGGCATAAGCATCTGCCTGGTAACCTTAAGGATCAGAGTTCAATCCCTGGTACTGCATATAGTGCTGGACCTGAAAACCAGGCATGGTGGTGCATGCCTGTAATTCTAGTGCTGGGAGGCTGAGAGAGGAGGATCACTAGGAGTCTGAGCTACATAGTGAGACCCTGTACCAAAGATAAGCTAAATTCAATTAGCATCGATTAAGATGTGGCATAAAACATCTCTATGGCATAACTTTCAGTAAGAGAATCATTATTAGAGATCTGTGGAAAGAACAATCCTTGGGTTGCATTCGGGGTATTATATAGACATAGACATAGATATAGGTATACAAATCTCCTGAAACAAATGGAACTGTTTTATATGGGAAACATACACTCATTTATAGAAAAATGATATTGGCTTAAACTTTTTTGTTGTTCTCCTTAGTGTTTATGCTATTCTTTTTTTTTATGTTAGGTGCATTGAATTCATATTCTTCTCATTATCACCGCTGCTTATTGGAGCTGGACATTGGACCAGGGCCCGCAGCAGGTGGCCTTCTGCAGCCAAGCCCCATCCCCAGGGCCCGCTTGCTCTCTTCCTCTCTGTTTTCTGTTAAACCTTCAGGGGTCTCTGGTTAACCCTTGCCTCCAGTGCTCCCTTCAGGAATGTTCAAATACCAGCCTGTGCAGCCCTTCTGAGGAGAGCTGTGTATCTTCTGAGAAAGAACTAGGTAGCAGGGGTCCCTGAGAATTCGCTGGAGTTCACCATGCCTGCTAGTGCCCAAGGCTGTGCCATGATCCTGTCTCTACCTGTCTCCTTTTCTGACTTGGTTGGAACAAAGGCCAGTGCCACTATGAGATGGGAAGGGGGGGCATTCAGATACCACTGGAGAGCCTAGGTGGCCTCTGTGTCTGTCTCCTTAGGAGGTCAAACTGCAGGTTGGCGCCCCTCAGAGTTCAGTCACTTCTACAATGTGCTGGGGGTTTCCTGATGGACAGAGTTGTCCTGCTTTTCCTTCCTCTCCCGCCCATCACCCAACTCACTGAAAACCCTGTTTGGCTCTTTCTATGCACAGGACAAGGTTGCAGCTCCAGGTGCCTTAGCTTTTGTCTCCACGTGGCTGCTCTAGCCATAGGTCCTCTAACTGCTGGTGGTGCTCCCAGTGGGCCTGCTCCATGAGTACGCAGCAGTCTTTTAGTTCTCTAGGCTTCAGGACTTTGTCACATCAGTGATTGCTTGGAGTACCTGGTCCTTTGTTCTTGCCTGCAACACAAAACTTTTCCAGTCTCCATCCAACTGTCCCCTTGCTGAGGAAGTCTTCTTCAGCTCTCCCAGCAGAAGGTAAACTTTCCAGGAGCCCAGAATGTCCTGACAACACCTCTCAGTCAGGGTGCATGGGACACAGCGCTAGTGTGTGACTCCCTGTGCCCTCACTCATCCTCACCCAGAAGCTGGCATCCACATTGCCCAGAAGAGAGCCTGGCACCCTGAAAGTGCCAGGGACATATTTGCTGGATGTCTGAGTGTATTCATGACTGTGGATTTGGAATGCAGGGCAGAAGATTCCAGAAGGAAGTGTCCATTTGGCTTTGTACTGGCTCAGATGGGTGCTGTTCTCTATAGATTCCTTACTCTACCAACTTCTTCATCCTTGAGTCCCAGGACCTGACCCCTGCCTCATTTCTTGGCCCTTTAATACTAGATGCATCAGTAGGAGAAATGACCCACTGCCATCATGAGCATGTGGCCCATAAAGGGGATGGAGAGCTGCTGTCCTTGGAGGAGCTCAAGACTCTACTCATGGGCCATGTGTTCTGTCTCGTGGAATATTATAGGGTGGGGTCTGGGGTCATCTGAACATGGCTTGATGTGGGGTAGGAGAGACAACAGTAGGCAAGTGGTGCGCGTGTTGGAAGACGGAGTAGGCTCTGTAAGAAGAAAGAAACTTAAAGCAGTCCACCCACAAGGTCATGTGCACTGAGATTCCAGGTGCCCTGGAGAATTTTCCTAAAACTGGGACATCAGCTTGGCAGAAATCCTTGGCTTCTGGAGTTCCTTCATATCAGTCTGCAAGTAATAGATTCAATTTGCTTCAAAGTGTGTAGGAGTGTTCTGTGTCACCAGACTTGTGCAAGTGGTAGAGGAACTGGGGCATGGTGAGCCCACGGCATAAATCTGTACAACAGAACCTAGACTCCTGTCTTCTTGGTGAAATGGGAAGGGGCATAACCCTCAGTACCAGGCCCAAGGAAGGATCCATCCAGGAATACAGGGGATGGACTTGAAAGTGGGCAATCAGCGAGGAAGCAAAGGTGACAGACGGGACTCACTCATGAATGTAAGAGAGCTGGGCACATGGATGAAGGAAGAGAGAGGAAAGTCAGGCTGGGAGCATGGCTTCTGAAGCCTCTGCTGAGCATCTATGTGATCACCCATTCCTGGGGATGCAGAGCTGAGTGGATGCTACCGAGACATGGAGGAACTCAAGGGGGACACCGCGTGCTCAGGTCAGCACAGATGTGCACAGCGTTCAGGAAGTCCTGTACAGACTGGCTGGTGTGTGTTTCATAAAGGAGCTACAGGGCCTGTCCCCATGTGCTGAAACAGCCTTATAAACCCAGTATGTGGGAAGTTGAGGCAGGAGGATGACTGTGAGTTCTGAATTTGAGGCCAGCCTGGGCTTCAAGGTAAGCCTGCATTACATACTGAGACCTTGCAGATGGCATGATGGTGTAAACAGAGGACTCCAGAAATGCCACAAAAATATGTCTAAGTTTAATGACTAAATTCAATAGTATAACTGCATACAAAGTCAATACTCAAAAATCAATAGCTTTCTTATACACAATAGATAAACTTACTGTGAGAAATTAGGGAAATAACATCTTTCACTATAGCATTCCCCACAAAAAGAAAAACCTAGGAATCAATCCAAGAAAGGAAGTAAAAGAAGTAACAGTGTATATTGAAGACTACAGTACTCTGAAAAGAAGACTGCAGAGGATATCAGAAAATGGAAAGTTTACTTGCACTCAGGTAGCAAGAACCAATATAGTGAAAATGGCCACATTCCCAAAAGTGTTTTACACATTTAATGCAATTGCAATCAAAATTCCAACAGCGTATCTCACAGAGTTAGAGAAAGCAATCATAAAATTCATTCAGAACCAGAAGAGACCTAGAATAGCAAAGGCAGTTCTGGGTAACAAGGCTAAGGCAGGGGGCATCACCATCCCGTGCAGGCAGGGCAGACATCTGATAGAGTCAGGCAGCAGCAAGAGTATCTTGCATCTATATTGCTTTCATTTATATAGGTCATTAGGCCATAATTACATTCTTGTACCCTGGTTTAACTGTGTGCACTCATAGTTGTCTGATGCTAAGCCATGACTATGTGAGCATATCCCACTCAGCCTGCACTAGATGGCGGGGTCTCAGCATCATGCATCCTCAGACAACCAAATCTGAAGCAATCCACAGTGTGCGTCACATCTTACCCCATCAGGGACAGGTGACTGTCCCTCTGTGGGCAGAGAACTACCAACTCTATTGTTACCATAGCACAGCTTATGGGTACCTAGCACCAGGTGGATCCCAAAGATTCTCAGTATTTAGTGAGGGGGTCTTGGCGTAAAATTTGGACGGTGGACAGAGCCACCTGTGGGACACAGAATCCCAGCTGTAAGGTGTGTATGTAGGGTGGGTCTGACTGACTTTTGCAGGAGCATCTATCCAGTGTTTGGATAGATGCAGCCAACTGTGCAGCCACAGACCCATAAGGCTTCCACCCTGGGCCCATTGTTGGGCACCATAGCAATGACCATATGCCACCCAGCAAGTGTTTGTGTCATTTAGCACTAACATCTGGTTACATGGGTCAGGGGGTATCCACCTGCATTTAGTTTCCTACTGATACCTTTAACCTATTCAGTACAAATCAGGGATACATCTAGCAATGTTATTAGAGTTCCCATCATCCACCTCCAGCCACTGGACAGAACAGCTCCCAATCCCTGTAGGGTGGTTGTGTTCCTCTAGAACATTGCTATAATGGCCTGGTGTCACTGATTCCAGGCAGAGCCAGTCACATTTTGCTGCTACCACTCAATCCAACTGAGCAGGGTTGCTGGTGCAGTTCTCCATGAGAGGCCCTCAGAGGTGTCAGCTCTTGGCTATGTCTGAGTGTAGTACACACCCAACAATGTGATTGTTGATGTCCATGGGCAAACGTGTGTGTCCAGAAGACAATGTGTTAACATGACTTATCCGGACCAGGGAACAGGCAGAAGGAGAAACCTTTATAGGGAAATCCTGCTCTTCCATGAAGACGCAGGCCACATGTTCACCCTGGGATGCGGCTGAGGCTGGCATCAGTTTACCAGCTGGCTTAGAATATGAAACCTGGGTTTCCATTGCTACTGGGGGAGAGGGAGTCAGGGAAGGTCCATCCCCCCACAGGGCAGCTGGACAGGTGGCCACAACATCACTGACTTTTAGGATGGTGGCTCCAGCACTGCGCTGAGTGCACACTGAAGTCTGAAAAGGCCATGTTGAGGTCCAGGACTATACTTTAGAGAATCTGTAAGTAAGTCACTCCCTCAGGGGCCCACGAGGAATACTCAGATCTCGACTGGGGGATCTGCTGATCAATCCCAAGACAATTGGTAGCAGTCTCTCAGCCATACTGGTTCCAGTGCAAAGAGGATTAAGGTCCTTATATTACCTTAGGACTTTGCTTCAGGGGTTGGATGAAAAGATGAACCAGCTGTGCTTTCAGGAAGCAAGCAAGGGGTTGTCACCCGCATTTTGGGGCAGGTCACTGAGACACAAGGACCAGCCTAAGGCAAGACCCACACCCACCGACAAACTTTGGTGCCAAGTAGGTCACTTTGGTTTTTAGGGGTCCCTTGAATCTCTCAATCAGAACAGCAGCCCGCAGCTGGCAGGGCACATGGAAGTGCATCTGACTTTGACTCTGGCCCATTTTTGTACTTGAGCTCCTATGCAATGGGTTCCCTGGTAAGCTATCAGTCCTGGTGTCACCTTGCATGTAGCTGTCAATCTTTATATGCCATAAGAGTATAGGCATAATCAGCAGGGGAAATGGGGTGGGTGAATCTGTCAAAGCACATCTCTGACTCCACAAGAGAGCTAGGGGCCTCATATAATCACCTGCCATTGCTGTAGTGGGTGGTCATGGTATTGTACCCAAGTGGGTGGGTAGCCTCCTTTTCCAGAAGCCAAATGATGGATCTGGAAAGCATTTTCACCTCAGCCTTTGACATAGCAGGAATCAAGTCCAGGAATTACTCTTGTGTTATTGTTTCCAGGTTATGGAGCAATAGGCATCTCAGTGTTTATGGATCCAAAGCTCTAATGCAGAAGGCATTCCATGGTGAGTTAAGGCAGCTGGCAAGAGGAGGGCTTTATGTCCTCAAATATGCTAAACTACATGGTCAGTCCTTTGGCCATGCTCCCATAAGTCTCACTATAAGTCAGCGACTCACAATGGTCAGTGCCCTACCTGCCAATCCTGGGCTGCCCAAGCTGACAGCAGAACATCAGCCCCTCAAGGCAGCCCAACTGTCTATGCAAACATGTAGGGGACCTTCTTTACAGGTAGCCACACTGCCCAGAGCTCTGCCCATTGGCTCCTTCTCCCTATTCTGGTTTCAAACCAGCGGACCTCTGCGATGAATTGCCCAGCAACTGCCATCCACTGGGGCTGCGCTGGGGCTGGGCCCATCAGGATACCAGGTCTCTCACCAGGTCACTCTCTTCCTCTGATTAGAGCTTACATGCCAGGACCTGTACACCACCCTTCTGGACAGTTTCCTGCTCCAAAAACTGTAGCCAACCTGCCACCAGCAGGCTGGGTGAGACAGAGGTCTGCTTTTGAAAGTACGTCCTCCAGTGCATGAAGGTGGGGGTCTGAGCCACTCCACTCCTGGGACAGGATGTCCGCGGCACACCCAACCCTCAATGGGTGTCTCGTCGGCACTGCCACTGTCTGCTGCCCCATGATCCCCTCACTGGCACCCAGAGCAGTGGGCACTGCTGCTAATTGGTTTTCAATCGGGGAATACTGGCTTTGAGCTCCTTCCCATAACTGCCTGAAGTCCAGGGGGGGTGCTGCCACTTACCTTGCTGTTGCCATAGACCCCAGCCAAACCCAGCAACAACCACACTCAGGGTAAAAGGAATCATAGGTCCCTGGCCCAGAGAGCTTGTACCTGTGCAACGGCCCTTTCTGAGTCCTGAAAACCAACTTCCACTGTACCTGTCCAGTCCTGTGCCATCCATTCTCTGCTTATCTGGTCTAAGACATGCAGCAGGGCAGCTTGGGGCTGCATAAATGTCCACCAGCAACCTGGCAAGCCCACAGGTGCCTATAGTTGGCAACTCTCATGGGTCTGGATATGGCTGGATCTGATCAGCTGTGGCACTGGGAATTACTTTCATGTTACCCAAGCAGACAATACCCAAGAATTTGTCAGGTAAGCCAGGTCCTTGTTTGCACGGGCAGTGCACTGCCTTCCTGGCAAAGCTCCCTTCAGACTGTATGCAAGCTTCTGAGCTTGTG
Source organism: Ctenomys sociabilis (assembly GCA_004027165.1). Taxonomy (NCBI): domain Eukaryota; kingdom Metazoa; phylum Chordata; class Mammalia; order Rodentia; family Ctenomyidae; genus Ctenomys; species Ctenomys sociabilis. Next base: position 4,803 of record PVKA01044553.1, on the reverse strand, counting down.
AGCCTATCAGAGTTTAACATAACATGAATGTAATGAAAAAATGGTACAGAGTGTTCCGTGGCCCAGATGGCCACATACTGGGCCATCAGGCCATGGCGCACAGTCGGGCTACGTTAATACCTGTGGCAAAACCTGGAAGCCCCAGATGGAGGTGAAGGCAAGTTGCTCCGGACTGCTGGGTGCAATAAGATCGAGAAGAAGGCCTTAGCCAAGTCCACGTCATGATGGTGTCCACCCAGCACCAGGGACGGGAGGTCCCATCAAGCCAGCAATATGAGCCACTGCGGGAGAAGGAAATGCCCCGCCACCACCAGGAGACTTTGTTGCCCAGGTGACTGCCTGTTCCAGTTCTACTTGCCTGTTTCTTAGAACTGTGTGGTCATTGTGGTGCACAGCTTGTCACTAGGGTACTTGTTGTGAAACCCAGTCAAAGCCAGCCAAGTACTCTGCCTTTGTATTGTCCTTTGCAGACCCTGTGAAATATCCCACTCTGGACCATCAAAGCTTGACACTTAGAAAAAAATCATTTGGGTCTCACTATGCAGCTGGGATTCATGCTGATTCTATCTCAGCCTCCTTAGTTCAGGGATTACAGGCTTGCAGCAGCACACCCAGTTTTGGGGCTGGCAGGGCATGCCCACTGTTCTGGGGTTGGTGGGCATGAGGTACCAAGGGACTGAACTTGGGACCTTGTGCTTGCCAGGAAGGTTTTAGAGTGCTGAGCTATCTTCCCAGCTGGCCTGACATTTTGTGGGACAATTGACTCCCCATCAGTTTCCAATCGACCATAAATAAATCTGTCTGCCAATCCTGGGTGCTGTTTCAGTGCTTCTGTTGCTGTTGTACCACCATGTGCAGTAGAAGAGTCTCTTTATTCAGTTACCAATAATCCACAGTCATTTGCCACTTCCCACGTGGCCTCCACATGGGCCAGAGAGGGGAGATGAAACTGCTATGTGCAGAGTATGTCACTACCGAATCTTCCAATGTCAAAACAGTCAGTCCTGTCTCTTCACAGTCTCTAACAGTTGATACTGTTTACTGACACAATCCATGTAGCCTGAGGAGAGTCCTTGTGTCATTGTTTATACCACACAGATTCCCAAGCAGAGTTCACCCTGCTTGCTAAAGCCCAGCTTCCACCAGTATTTCTACCCACAGTGTATGTTTAACAATCAGGGATTTCAGCATCTTGGGAAGCACAGACAGAACAAGGTGCTGAACCATGTGCCCAACACCCAAGAGCACCTGGACTCTCCCACCTGTGATGTAATGACCTCCATGCCTTTACATGGGCAGCGGGTCCTGTGAAATGGCCTGGCCTGTGGTAGATTAGGGTTGGCTCTGCTCTGGTATCCACCAAAACTAGTACACACTGCATACTTTGGGGGCCAGTAAATAGTCAAGTCCACATGTGGCCTCCTGCCCCCACGGTCCTCATTGTCTGGGGTCCTCTGCTCGCTTCCTAATCTGGATAAAAGGAGGCCAGCGCTACATCCTCCTTTATCACTGAGGCTGTCCTCCACAGGCATAAAAAATCTTTTATGTACTATAGCATCTCTACACAGTAATGTAGATATTATGTACTGTAGACGTGTACAAGAAAGAAGCAAATAGGATGGAGGCAGGGCCAGCCAGATAGCTCAGTGGGCTAAAGCACCTACTTAGGCAGGCTCAGTGACCAGGGTGTGATCCCTGGCGTGCCGTGCTGGCCCCGCCCCTGGGGCGCACTGATACAGCAACTGAGACTGGATGTGGTGGTGCACACCTGTAATCCCAGCGCTGGGGAGGCTGAAAGCAGGAGGAGCAGTATGAGTCCTATCTGTGTAGTGAACCCTATAGACCCTGTACTAAATGCATTAAAAAAAAGATGGAGGGAGAGAAGGGAAAGGATGAGAAAAAGTAGTTACGATGTGTTGTTCACACATACTTACTCATAATAGGAATGCTAACATACGTTCTCCAAATATGAACTGATAAAACATAACCTTTAAACCCACTAGAACCTTGGTGATAATCTCTTTGCCAGAAGTGAAGAGCTGATAACCTATTCTGCTAAATCTATGCCTCTGCTTCTCTGGTGTTCTGCATTCATCCTCACCTGCAGCAGAAGGATCTGAATGATCCTGTGTGAGAGACTTAAACGTCCACATGTGAGAGACTTGGTCCTTGAGTGGGACTTCTGGCAGCTGGCGGGGCTTCTGAGAGCTGAAGCATGGTAGCAGGTTCTTAGGTAACTGCTGGGATAGCCCCATGGGTGTGCATCCTGGCCTCTCTGCCTTTCCTTGCTGCCTGGCTGGTGGCAGCAGTGTTTTTGCACTGCTGTGTGCTCCTGCCATGATGCGATACCTTATTATAATCCTAAAGCAAGGACACCCGGTCATGCATGGAGGCCTCCAAAACTATGAGCCAAATGAAACCATTTTTGTACATGAAATACGAGTTTTCCTGGGTACCTCATCACAGCGACACAGTCCACCACCTCGTATGGCAACAAGGCCGTCTACGACTACCAGCCCAGCGAGGACAGACATGGCAGCTCTCTTGTTTACAAAATTAATTTCTGCTCTAAACTTTATGATTTCTTCCCATCTTTGTACTCTGGGCTTCATTTGCTCTTCATTTTCTAGATGTCGGAGGTGCAGCATTAGGATGTTTATTTGTTCCTGTTCTGTTTTCCTAATGTGTGAGTTCATAGCTATGATTTTCCCTGTAAAAACTGCTTTCAGCGCATCCCATAAATTCCGGTAAGTTCTGCTTGAATTCTCATTGAATTGTAGACATTTTTGAATTTTTTGTCTAATTTCTCCTGTGACCCATTGATTGCTGAACAGGGCGTTATTTAATTTCCATGAATTTAGTGGGATTTTCTGGTTTCTTTTGTCATTTTTTCCAGTTTCGTTGCACTGTGGTCAGATAATGTGCATGGGATAATTTCTGTTTTCTTGCATATACTTATACATGACTTTGAACTAGTATGTGGTCTATTTTAGAAAATGACCAATGTGCAGCTGAAAAAATGTATATTCAGCTGTCGTTGGTTGGAACACTCTGTATATATCCACCAGGTCCATTTGTTCCAAGCTCTGGTTCAGTTCTGCTACTTCCTTGCTAATTTTTTGTCTGGTTGATCTATCTTTTTGAGATAAGGGAGTGTTGAGGTCTCCTGTTAAGATTGTGGTCTTAGATATTAGGTTTTTCATGTCCATTAAGATTTGTCTTACATAGTTGGGTGCTTCTGTGTTTGGTGCATAGATATTTATGAGTGTTTCCTCTTCCTGAATTTTTCCCTTCATCAATATACAGTGACCTTCTTTGTGTCATTTGATCCTTCTTGGTTTGAAGTTGAGACTGTCTGAGAACAGAATTGCCACTCCTGGGGCATGTAGTGTTGTTTTCTATCCTTTGACTTTGAGCCTATATCTGTCTTTTTCAGTTAAGTATATTTCATGTATACAGCATATTGTTGGATTTTTTCCCTGATCCACTGTACCTGCCTATTTCTTTTAATTGGTGAATTGAGTCCATTTACATTGATGGTTATAATTAAAATGTGCTAACTTATGTTTGTCATGATATTTACCTGCTGTTGTTTACTCCTTTTTATCCTGTGTTTAACTGTTTACCCTGTTTAGTGGGTTCTTTCCATTCTCATTCATGGAGTTCTCATCCTTGTGGTCTTTCTCTAGAACATCTTTCAGTAGTCTGTGTAGGTTGGCTTTGTCATCATTAAATTCTTTAGTTATTCTTTGTCGTGGAAGTATTTCACTTCTCCATCAAACTTGAAAGAGAGTTTTGCAGGGTGTAGTAGTCTGGGCTGGAATTTGTTTTCATGTAGGAATTGAAGAACTCTGCTCCATGCTCTCCTTGCCTTCATGGTTTGTATAGAGAAGTTAGCTGTAATTCTGATGGGCTTCCCTTTGAATGTGATCTGCTTCTTCTCTCTAGCAGCTTTCAGTATATTATTCTTGTGTTGGATTTCTGGGAGCTTGACTATTACATGTCTTGGTGTGTTTTTACTTGGGTTGAAGTTATTTGGTGTTCTGTATGCTTTGGTTACCTGAATATTGGATTGTTTCCTCATATTTGGGAAGTTTTCTGTGATTACTTCTGCCCATATTCTTTTTATATCACTTGTATTGAGTCCTTCATTCTCATTGATGCCAATTTTTCTCACATTGTTCATCTTGGTGTCATCTTGCAGGTGATGGATTATTTTTTCCTGCATTCCTGTTGTTTTTCAGAGATCTTTTCTCACCTTTTCACCAGCTGCACCAGTGTCCTCAAGATTTGAAACTGCCTTTGATTTCACTCAGGCAGTTTTGTAGACTTATGATTGATAGTTTTATTTCTTCTATATCTCTTTGACTCTGCTTCATGTGTTCTATTTCTTTTCTGTATTGCTTATTCCAGGAATCTGTTGTATTTCTGATTTCCTCTTTTTTTTTTTTTTTAATCCATGTCTTCTTTAGAGGTAGGTATTAATTCTTTTACTGTAGAGTTTCTTCCAAATTGGTTTTCCTCTGTATATTTCCAGAATTGATTCTCTACTTCAGATGCTATGATTTCAAAGAATTCTTTTTTTATTTCAGAAATTATTTCTGCTTTGAGTTCCTCATGACCTTCCTGCTGTTGTTTCTTTGCTTCCGACGCTGTTAATTCACACATTTCAGGTGAGCTAGTGTCCTCTGTACTTATTGGTGTTTTTCTCCTTGTCTTTGTTGTTTTGTATAGCTCTGACCTGTGACCTTTGGTGTAGAGCTTTGGTGCAGTTATAACCTTAGTAAGTAATGAGATTCGGGT
>PVKA01044552.1:0-10884 GCA_004027165.1 Ctenomys sociabilis | reverse complement strand
TTTTGTCTTTTTGACTCACTTTGTAGCTGAGGCTGGTCTCAAACTCACAACAATCCTCCTGCCTCAGACTCCTGAGTGCTGGGATTACAGGCCTGCGCCACCATGCCCAGCTTATTTATTTTATTTTGAGAGATTCTTGTTAAAATTGGCCAGCCTGGGCTCAGACTTACAATCCTCCTGCTTCAGCCTCCCAGAAGGATGGGATGACAGGAACTGCCACCACAGCATTATCCATTATTTATTTATTATGCATTTACTTTTGTCTTTTTGAGACAGGGTTTTGCTATGTAGCTCAGGCTGGCTCTGAGCTCACTGTGTAGCCCTGGCTGATTTTGAACTCACAGTGATCCTCCTGCCTCAGCCTCTCGAGCGTGGGGGCTACAGGTGTGAGCCACCATGCCCGGCTCAGATCTGTGTTTGAAAAGAGCTTTATACAGAGGTTAAGAGCTACAGAGATGCAGGAGGAGGACTGATGTGGGCAAAGGTGCGGCAGGGAGAACATGGCTGTCAGTGATGAGGAGTCTCTGTGGCTGGCAGAGAAGGGGGAGGCTACTTGCCCCTGAGAAAAGCAGCCCCCGCAGAGAGCAGAAACCACAGAGGTGAGAAGCATGGGCTCTGCTGCCAGCCGCCTCCTGACGCTGGGTGGCCCAAGTCAGGCCCTGGCCTCCCAGCTCTGGCCTCCTTCCCTTCCCGATGGACATGGCTCTGTCTCCTCCTAGGGCCACTGCAGAGATAAAAAGATACTGGGGCTGCCAAGGCTGTAGGCTGGAGTAAGGGCCTGGTGAGTGACTGCAGAGACCAGACTCTGGCCCTTCGTCCTCCCCTTCACCCAGAGGATCCTCTCCTCCCTCAGCCTGCGTGCTCCCCCTCCGCCAGGCTCCCTGTCCTCCATGTTGGGGGGAGTGGGGGCTCTCTTGGTATATGCCAGACAGGGCAGCATAGGGCTGTCCATCCTGCTGATAAACAGTTTTGGGCGTGGGGATGGACAGACAGACACCAGAGAGTTTGAGGTCCAGGGGCAGCTTCCTCTGGAGCGTGCCTTTTGTCACCGCCCTGGGTGCGATGTTTGCTCTACTCTTACGTCCACAAAGCAATGAGCTGCAAACCCCTCAATCCAAGGACTCAGACCTCCAAGACCCAGCGGCCCTTCCCTCCCTGAGCAGGCAAAAGGAACCAAGTCTTGCGTGGTCCAGGGGCTGAAGTCAGGATCCTGGAGCCTGCACTCCCCAGAACTCACAGCTCTGGGTTTTTATTTTCCTTTTACAGGGGACAAAGCCCTACTCAAGCCTTCTGGGTCCCACGACTTCTGCACTTTCTGCTCCTGACAGTTGACTCCCATTGAATTGCCATCAGTGTACACGCCCTCGATCGGCTCTACGCCAGCCATCTGAGGCTTTCACAAAGCCGGGTACTTGTTAGTCTAACTGCTGGTGTCTGTGGCCAGGCCCTTGCCACAGAGCGTGGAATGCGTGTCCCATCCGCGCAGTGGGACAGTGGGGCTCACCAATGCAGGCAGCCCTGTGGCTGGGCGCAAAACGGTGCATTCACCAGGAGCTGCCTTCGTATAAAAAAAGGTGGAGCAACATATCCGTGAGTGACCGCAGTGCATACATAGTGCTAGAATGAGTCACACGAGAACAGCCACCATGGGGACAGAGGTGGAAGGCTCTACCCGGGCAATTTTCATTTGTTTGAGACAGGGTCTAGCTATGCAGTCCAGGCTGGCCTTGAGCTCACTTTGTAGCCCCGGCTGGCCTTGGGTTCTCATGGGATCCTCCTGCCTCAACCTCCACTCAGCAGGGATTAAAGAGGTGCTCCACCACGCCCGGCCTAAAGAAGTTTTATTTTCTGGTATCTTCCGTTTCAAACCATAGCATTTTTTGTTTGTTTAAGGTTAACTCTTTTTGCTTGAAAAATTAAGATTTCTAAATAAATAAATTTCCTCTTGGGGGTTCAGACTAATTCCTCTTCTTACCTAGAAAATGGTTGGCTTTCACTTCCAGAGAATACATAAAATGAAAAGTAGCTGCTTTGAGACTGAGGATGCAACTCAGTGATAGAACACCTGCCTAATATCTACACGTCTCTGGTTCTGTCCCCACTCATGAAAAAAAAGTTGCTTTCTATTTATCAAGAAGCCTGAGGCCTTGCATGGCAGTGCATGCCTGTAATCCCAGCATTCAGGAGGCTGAGGCAGGAGGATCACTGAATTCAAGACCAGCCTGGGCTACATAGTAAGACCCTGTCTGAAAAAAGACAAAGAAAGCTGAGAAGTTATCACCTGAACACCCAGTCAATACAAACGTAGGGCCTGGGAGACAGCTCAGTAGAATAAGCGCTTGCCTGGCAAGTGCATGGTCCTGAGTTCAATCCCCGATACCAGAAGAGAAAAAAAAAGACAAGCATGCCTAGTGGTGTCACCCTGATCTCCCAATTAGGACATAATGACAAGGTCTCACTATGTGGTCTAGGCTGGCCTTGGACTCCCAGTGGTCCTCCTGCTTCAGCCTGCTGAATGCTGGGATTGTAGATGTGCACCACCAATCCCTGGCCTTGGTTTTGTTTTTAGCAGTGCTGTTGATTGAACCAAGCCCTTCACGCTGAGCTACTTTTACCTTCTTTATTTTGTTATTTTGAGACAAAGTCTCTATATTACCAGATTGCCCAGGTTGGACTTGAAATCATAATCCTCCTGCCTCAGCCCCTCAGGGTACTGGGATTACAAGTACGTACCAGCACTTGTGGCTTGTGGTATTCTTTAAAAAGAAAGAAAGAAAGGAAAGCCTACAGCTCTGTTATCATAAGGAAACCTTCCCACCCAGATGGAGAGACATCCTACAAGACAGCTGGCCTGTCCCCAAGTCTGCCAAGGCCATGCTTTTCATGGCCAGACTATCACAAACTAGACAGGAAGCAACTCGGAACAGGAAGAGGACATTAGAGGGAAAATAGCTGAAGTCCAAATCCATTTCAGAATTCTGCTACAGCGATTTTTTGTAGTGTGTGGTCCAGGCTGGGTTTGAACTCGCTATGTAGTACATGCAGGTCTCAGAGGATCCTCCTGTCTCAGCCTCCCGAGTGCTGGGATCACAGGTGTGTGCCACAGTGCCTGGCATAGCTTCCTCTTTCTACCTTCCTTTATAAACTGTTCACATGTCCCGCTGGAAGGTGCTATCAGTATGTGGGGCCACCAGCAACACATTATTGCCCTGCCTGATTTTCTTGTGGCCTCAAACAAAATTCCTTCTGGAAGGGGCCTGTTCCTATGGGATTCTACTGCAAAGCCACACCTCTGCCCCTGCTCCTCTCTCAAGCCCCATTTTTTTTTCTCCCCCATTTTTTTCTGTCTCCACTCAGCTCCTATGAAACCATCTAATGTTTCATACATACCCAGATGAAGGCCAAAGGCCAGGCCCCCTTCACACCGGATCAGTGCAGCTGTGGGTGGCCCGTTCCTTCCCAGCTCATGAGGCCCCAGGAGGACTTTTCTTCCACAGTAATGGCTCGCTTACTCCTGAGGTTTGTACTATCTGTACTCCCGTAGGGCAGGGGCCTTGTTCTTCTTTGTTTGTTTGGTTTTTATGTATTTGGTACAGGGTCTCACTATGCAGCTTGGACTCCTAATGAGCCTCCTGTTTTTAGTCTCCCCAGCACTGGGTTTACAGGCGTGTACCACCATGCCTGGTCATGGTGGCCAGCTCAGGTGGCCAGCTCAGCACACCTAGGGGCAGGGGCAGGATGGCATGTGGTGCCAGCGATCAAACCCTGGTCCCTGTGCTTGCCTCAGCAGGCACTTAGTTGGTCCACTGAGCTCTCTCACCAACCTGTTCTTTTCTCTTTTGTTGGGAGGTGGAAATGCCTCCAAAGTAAAGTCTGAAGGCCTCCAGCCTTCTATAGGTCAGCAAGGTGCCAGGTCCAGTGGGGACAGTTTTTGAATCTCACTTTGCCCATCTGTCAAATGGGCTAGTGTCCATCTCAGGAAGAGTATGCACAATCACTTTGCAAAAGGTGTAATCAAATAGGGTGTGGTGTCCTGCAAACCTGTAATACCATCCCTTGGGAGGCTGAGGCAGGATGATTGCAGTGAGTTCAGGCTTGCCTGGGCTACCTAATGGATTCAAAGCCAGCCTGAAATACATAGTGGGACCCTGTCTCAAATAAGCACAAGCCAAAAGGTGTGATCAGAGCCTGGTGAAGTGGCACACACCTGTCATCCCAGCTAGTGGGGAGACTGAGGCAAGAGGATCACAGATTTGAGGCCAGCCTGGGCAACTCCCAACGGTCCTGTCTCAAAATAAAAAAGAGGGCTGGGGAGATAGCTCAGTAGAATAAGCACTTGCCTGGCAAGCGCAAGAGCCTGAGTTCAGTCTCCGGTTAGGCAAGTGTAGAGACGGGTTCGATCCCAGCACCATGGGCCACACTGGCCCCGCCCCCAGGCTCCCAGAACTGACCACCAATAGCAAGCGTGGTGGCACACACGACTGTAATCCCAGTGCCAAGGAGGCTGAAAACAGGAGGATCCCTAGGAGTCTGAGCGCATAGTGACACCCTGTACCAAATACATATAATTGCCAGGGAAATGCTTATTCTGTTGAGCCATCTCCCTGGCCCCCCAATAAAATGAAAAATAAATAAATAAATAAAATAAAAAAGACAGGGATGCAGCTCTGCAGTAGAGCACCAGCCTAGCGCACTTGAGGTGCTGGGTTTAAATCCCTGCCTGGGCCAGGGCACTGGCAGGCAGCAGGGGGTGCAAACTGGAGCAGGAGCAGGAGCCCCCACGCTTTCTACAGAGGCAGGTGGGAGTAGGGGGTTGGGAGCACAGCCTGGGGCAGCCCTTGAAATAGCAGCATGCAGGGCCAGGGAGATGGCTCAGTAGAACAAGTGCTTCCCTGGCAAGTGCAAGGGCCTGAGTTCAATCCCTGGTTCCACAAAAAAGAAGAAAAGAAAAGAAAAAGCAGCATGCAGACGGACCCGCAGATTCTCATATCACAGTTCATGCTTGACATTCTGCAAGCTGGGAGCAGGTTCCTTTTAGGGGCAGGTGAGCCGCACGGGCCTTAGGCTTCTAGAAGCTCCGAGGAACCTGGCACTTGATTTAACTCTCTCCTTGAAAATTTCCAGTCAAATATCCCTGTTTTTTTTTTGTTTGTTTGTTTGTTTGTGTTTTGTTTTTGGTGGAACTGGGGGATTGAACTCAGACCCTTGCACTTCCAGGCAAGCGTTTATTCTATTGAGCCATGTCCCCAGCCCCCACGTTCTTCTTTTCTAGAAGGCTCTACCAATTATACGGCAAATGGTACTGGTGTCCTTGCCGGAGGGCTACAGCCCAGGTTCTGAGCCGGAGGGAGGGGGCTGGGGAAAGAGGAGCAGCAGGCTGAAGCAACAGGGAGGAGCTGAGGCGGAGGGAGGAGGAGCGATTTCAGGAAGTCTTTCGGGACTAGAAACCTCACCTTTTAAATTCCTAAGAATTAAAAAAACAAATTTGAAAGAGAAAAAAAAACTCTTGAGTAACTTGCACTTCCGGCAATGAGGGGCGATAGGGTTGGATTCATTTTGCTTTAGACATGGTCTTGCTATGCAGTGCAGACTGGCTTTAGATTCATTTCGTAGCCCAGGCTCACCCCAATCCTCCTGCCTCAGCCTTCTGAGTGCTGGGATTACCGGTGTGCACCACAATACCCAGCTTCGATTCAGCTTTAGAGGTGAGGGGGTATGTGTCACAAGCGGGCCTATCCCTGTCCTGCAAGTGGCAGGAGGACAGAGGATAGGTTGGGGCTGCACTGGACACCAGCCACAGCGGTGGGTGTTCCCTGCAGGAGGAGAATAAAGCAATAAAAAAGGCTAAAGGCCACCACCATTCTGATCCCTGCTAGATCTAGGCTGAGCCTGCCCGGGGGTACCAGTTATTCCTTCAGATCTCTAAATGATGAGATTTTGAAGCGCAGAGACACTTGCTTCTCGTTCAGAGCTCCTCTTAGGGGTTTTGGAGAAGGAGAAAGAAAAGTGAGCAAGACCGGGAGGCACTCAGACCCTGGCCTGGGCCTCAGCTTGGCCGAGTCCCACTTGGCTGCTGGCCAGCCCCTCCCCCACCCTGCCCTGGCCCCACCCCTACACACCTTTGCCCCACCTGAAAGCACATCCCTTTCACAGCACCAGCCTATTCCCGCCTGGTGCTCCAGGGTCAAGGCTGCCGCTCCCCACCTCCCTGGCTGGCTGGCAGTACCAGCTCCTCTGCACTTGCTCCCTGTCCTCTGAGCACCTGGATCTCAGAGGGCCAGGGTGCCACCAGTGTTCCCAAGCCCTCCCTGTTTTATGTGATCACCTCTTCTACTGTCACCGCCTGGGTTCAGTGCTAGCTAGAAAAGCGCAGTGTTAGCTAGGCTGAGGCTGAGAAAGAGACCTGAGTTCAAATCCTGACTCAACCAGTACCAATAGAGGTGAGGATGGTTTTGTGGGTTTTTGAGAGGATGCTGACCAGTGGCTGCTGCTGCTGCTCTTGTTGATTTGAGATGGGTGAAGGGGACCTAGACAGATGCAGCAACACAGACAATAGCAGCAACTCGGGTGTAGCCCTTGCTGTGTTCTGGGCAATGCTTAAAGAGCCATGGAAGGTCATTTAATTATCATGCTCTTTCTGGATGGTCTGCGCAGCACGTGGTATCAGGCATCAAACTCAGGTCCTTGCACTTGCCAGGCAGGTGCTTAGACCAGTGAACTATCTCCCCGGCCCAGGCGTGTAGAGCTGGGATTTGAACCCAGGTACCTGGCTTCAGGGCTGTGTTGGCCGTTGGCCAGCACCTCATGCCCTGTGCTCTGCAGCCTGGACTGGACCTGCCACCACTCTTGTCCAGGTGGGGTAGGGGCGGGCTGCCGGGGGAAGCCGCCCTTTGACCTTAGAGACTTCTACTTGCCAGGTAGCTAATACAGGTGGTGGGTTTACAAACTGGATCAGTTTCTGATTTGGGGGAAGGGGACCACATTTGTGTTTCTGTAAGGAAGACAGCCAAGGCCATGTTGGTTGCCCGATCTGAAGTTTTGGACAGGAGCAAAATGTTGCCAAATTTTTTTGATTACAAACCAAACTGTTCCCAAACAAGCACTGGTGAACCCAGGTATTATTGTATGTACTGAACAAAAAGTGCGCTCCAGGAATTATGCAAAGGACTAAAGCATTGCTTTTTTTTGAGACAGGGTCCCCCTATATAGTTCAGGCTGGCCTTGAGCTTCCTTTGGAGCCCAGGCTGGTCTCAAGCTTGCAACGGATCCTCCTGCCTCCTGCCGCCACCTCCACCTCCCCAGTGCTAGGATTTCAGGTGTGCCCCACCATGCCAGGCTAAAGCATCTCATTTCATTGTCCACACAACCCTCTGGGTTAAGCATCACTGTCAGTAAGCCCCAGGCCACCGCTGCAGCTGTGCTCAGACACTTGCTTTGGGTCACACAATGTGACTTGGAAGTGCAATGACTCTTTTGTATCTTTGGGAAGGGTCTCCGGGGTGTTCAGGGTCTCACTACTAGATGGACTCATAGCGATCCTCCTGGTTACAGCCTCCCAAGAGCAGGGATTACAGGCATGCAACACCACGCCCAGTCTCAATTGCTGTCTCGGCGTGCCCCCAGGGGGCAGGTCGGGCAAGACAGGCCCGGAGGAATTGGGGATCAAACCCTGAGCCCTTGGGCCTGGAAACCCCGGCCCCTGTGCCTGCTTGCAGGTGCTTTAATCCACTGAGCTATTTGGCCATCCTGGAAGTGCAGTGACTTGCTGCTTTCCTCTGCAGTGCGGACAGACAGGTCCCTTCCTGCAATGCCTGCCTGGGGCCCATCTGGTTCTTATCCCTGTGGACGCAGGCTACATGTCACAGGTTTGGGGCAGCTGGATGTGGAGAGGCTCAGCCAGCCGAGGATGTGGGGAGGCGAGGCAGGAAGAGGTAAGCTCTACCCCGGATTTCCAGAAAGCTTGCTTTCCTCCGAAGGCAGGATGTAGAGAGAGCAGCTTAACTTCCCAGTGCGCGTATCTGGGCAGGATGGGTCGGCCCAGGACCAGGGGACGTGTTGCCCTCCCTGGAGTCGGGCGGTGAACAAGGTGACCTCATGGGAACCTCTCCTCTAGGGCTGAGCACCTTAGAGGACCAAGGCCCCAGAGAAAGTGGCCAGGAAAGGTGGTGCACACCTGTAATCCCAGCACGTGAGAGGCTGAGGCAGGAGGATCTCCGTGAGTTCAAGCCCAGCCTGGGCTACTCAGAGAATTCAGCTCATCCTGCATTACAAAGCCAAGACCCAAAAAACAACAGAAAAACCCAGAGGCATGGAGGTGTTTTTAGCCACCATGGTGGTAGCCTCCGTGAGTGTTGGAGGCGGGGGCCCACGGCAAACTTCTTGCAGATTCTGTCTTGTTCTTCTGCTCACTCCCACTTCTGTCCCGACTCAGCGTGGTTGGGTACCATGTTCTGTAGGCAGATTGGTTTGGTTGTTTTTTTTTTGTTGTTGTTGTTGTTTTTCTGCAGAACCAGGGCTTGAACTCAGGCCCTTGTGCTTGCCAGGGAAGCACTTATTGTACCAAGCCATCTCTCTGGCCTTGGTTGGTTGTTGAAGGACCGGACCACTGCAGTTTACATTAGCTGCACCCCATCCCACCCCACTGCCTGCTTGCTCTGCTTGAGGGCCTGCTAGAAATGTCACTCTTGGGTTGACAAGGCCCAGTCATCACAGCTGCAGCCCACAATGCCCAGCATTATTCAGCCCCGAGCTGGACGAGTAACAACTCCTTGTGCTTCGCTAGCCTGGTCCTGAACTGGTGACCACACCTCCTTTTCCCGGACTTCCCCTAAGCCCTAAGCCCATGAAGGATGCTTGTGGCCTACATAGCAGCAGCTGTCTGCCTCTAATGCCAGAGAGGTCTCCTCTGGCTTGTCCTGAAATAAACCTGCCCTGTGAGTTCGCTCCCCTGTTGCTTTTCCTTTTTCCTAACAGTTAAACCAAAAAAGAAAAAGCTGTGGAGATGAGTAGTAGTGATGGTTCCAAAAGTATGTGAACTGTACTCAAGAAAGGCTAGGCAATCCCCGGTTCTGCCAAAAAAAAAAAGAAGGCTAAGGCTGGGGATACAGCTCAGCGGCATAAACTTCTGTCTGGCAAGCCCAAGGCCCTGAGTTCAATTCCCAGTGACAAGTGCCCATAATCCTAGCACTTGAGAGCTGAGGCAGGAGATTTTCCTTGAGTCTGAGACCATGGGGAGTGAGGTGGGGAATCCAGGAGGGATTCCTGGGATGATCTGTGGAACCCGTGAATAGCAGGCCCGGCTCCTGTAGTGCAGCCACCTTCCCGAGAGAACAAGGAGCTGGTGCCCTCTCGCCAGTCTGCTCTGCCTGGAAGTCCCCAGGCCCGTTGGCCTCAACTTCTCCTTGGCCCTCTCCTGAGCTGGGCAGGCTGAGAGTGAGCCGATGACCGAGCCTGGAGCTTCCCCAGCACAGACGCTCGGAATGGCCGCTGTGTCCTCGGGCAGGGACAGTGTCCAGGCCTCTGTTCTGGAGAAGGGGGAATGTCCTCTGTGCTGAGCTGGGACCTGCTTGGCAGGACCCAGGACTTGTTGATGCGTGAGCTTGATTACTCATATAGCTCTGAGTTACAATCCTAGCTACTCTGTCATTTACAAGTGTGTGACGTCAGCTCACTTTGTCAGGTTTCTCTTCTCTGGAATGGCAGTGTTCACTGCACTGCCTCCCGGCATCCCTGGGAGGATATGGGGACAGGCCCTCACCGGGAGCGCCTGCAGTGAGGTGGCTGGTCAGGGGTTAGGCATGGGTATGTGTGGACAGAGGATTACCTTCAGGGGACAGAGGGTTACCTGCAGGCCCCTGGGAGGAGCTGGAGGGCAGGTGAGGATTTCATGGTGTATCCTGGATGTTAATTTTCTCTGAGCCTCAGGTAACAGCTCTGTAAAGGGGGGCTTCAAGTAGGAATGTGCCAGGCATGGTGGAGAATACCTGTAATCCCAGCACTGAGGAGGCTGAGGCTGAAGGATTGTGGAAGTTTGAATACACATTGAGTTCAAGGCCAGTCTGGAATATACTGTGAGAACCTCACTGAAATAAATAAGTAAACAAACAAATAGATAAATAGAGAAGGGAAGGGAAGAGACAGGAAAAAAAAAAAAGAGTAGGAACTGTCTTATCTTGTCAGGATTAAGTAAAGCATGTATCATACAGTAGGTGATTAGTGAGTGTCAGATTTTGTGATGATTTCCTTCAGCTCTGACAAAAACTTCCAGTTATCTCCTTTTTTTCTTTTTTTTTTTTTTTTTTTTTTTTTTTCAGAAAAGGGAGGAGCCCAGGGCAGGAGAGGCCTTACCCCAAGTCACACAGAGGAAAGGGGTAGCATTACAGACAACTAAGTTAGGCAGACACATCAGAGGCCGTCCGACAGGCTGGGCCCTCAAACAAGTCAGAAGACTTTGAAACTGTGGCTGGAGGAACATCTGAGGAAGATTATGGTCACAGAGGCCAGAGTGGTCAGGCATGGTGGTGCATACCTGTAATCCCAGCCCTTGGGAGGCTGAGGCAGGAGGATTGTTGTGAGTTCAAGACCAACCTGGGCTACAGAATGAGCTCAAGGCCAGCCTGAACTGCATAGTGAGACCCTATCTCAAAAAGACAAAAATAAGCCAAAAAGACTAAATAAACAAACCATTATCTCATTAGGGGTAGGCTGCCCTCTCCTGCCCAGTAAGACTATCAATTACTAACCAAGGTTAATGATTTCATCCATATCCTCTTGCTACTATTGGATCAATGTTACCCAAGTCACTATACTTGTAATCTTATTGGTTGATTATAATTTTGTTCCACATTGTGCCTGCCTCATCTTTTTTTTTTTTTTTTTTTTTTT